>JAQQSW010022327.1:0-10480 GCA_028646575.1 Pseudocheirus occidentalis
TGGGAGGGGTCTTACAGTGGGATCAATGTTCTGGGCTGGGGGGTAGGGACAAAAAGGGGAGAAAATTTGTAACTCAAAACCTTGTGGAAATGAATGATATAACCAAGAAATAAATTAAAATTTACATTAAAAAAAAAAAAAAGAATTCTATATCCACTGTCTTCTCCTTAGTTCATCACAATTGCTACACAGACCTTCCTCTCATTCTCTTGACATTCTGTGAAAACTTTTGGGGAATGTCCATTGGTTATTCCTCACTGTATTGTTAAAGGTTAGGAGTGCTGGGACCCCAAAATTGTGACACTCAGGTTCTGTCCGAATGAATTCAAACCAAGCCTTCTCTTAGTCAAAAAACAGCAACAACAACAACAACAACAAAATGAAACAAGGCTTACCAACACACCAATAGGTGGCCATGATTCTAAAAATCTACCAAATTGGTCAGACTCTTAAGGAATCTCAGCATTGGCTAGGCTCTTAAGGAATCTGAGCACTTTCATAAAGGCAAGATGGATCTTTCATACAGAAGACTTTGGGAATAGAGAAGGGGTTTAGAAGGAATTAAGGAAGTGGAGGTATAGGGTAGGACTACAGGCAGACAATGAAAGCATAGTTAATTAACTGGGAAGGGCCAATTTTCCCAGGCAAAAACCAGGGACCTGAGTCACTTGGGAAAGTCCAGGGGCTTTTCTTTTTGGGGGTTCAGATTCCAAAGACATGGTCTTTTCCTTTTTAGGGTTCAAATCTTATCCATATCACGACCACATAACTAGCTCTTTTTAATTTGATCATTTTTTTATGGTACCATGTAACATTTCTGGTTTTGTACCTGTGTTATTAAGATATTATAGAGATAGAAACTGAACCAGTGATTTCATTGGCATGAGGAATGCCCAGGTGAGGAAACTTCCTCTCCCAATACTGATTGGCAACTGTAACTTACAGTTTTACAATGCATTGAGTATTGAGAGACTGACACTTGCCCTGGGTCACACAGCTCACATGTGACAGGGACAGGACCAAGTCTGCCTTGCCTTAAGGCCACCTCTCCAAAGATTATTCATTTCCAGGATGCTTAACTTAATTAAAATTGGTGGGCTGCTTGAATAGTAAGAAAATCTTGGGCAAAAAAAAATTGAATTCATTGGGAAGTATAACAGACCAGATCAGGAAATTTTATATCAAGAGCCACTTTTCATCAGCACGCATGCCTTTGCATATGCTAACAGGAAGCTGACACTTCTTGAAAAAAAGAAAAAACTTTTTATTTCCCCCTGCATAGGAAATGAAAAATGAAAATATGCACTAACTATATATGTTCCCATTCAATAGTAAAAGTCAATCTAGAATCTTCTCTAAGATGAAAATTAAATCAGGCCTTAACCTGATTTGCAAAATGGGAAGCTGAATTTGAGTCAGAAGACATTATTTGATTTCCAAAAGAAAACAGACAAATTTAGGCAACAGAACAGTAAGAGTGACTTTTTGAAAAAAAGGCTGAAAGGCATTTGAAGTTGATAAAGCACCAATTTTAAATGGCATTCAGAACATCAAGAAGATTAAGGGAAAAGAGCAAAGAAATCAGTAAACCTTTAACCGACCTTTTAAAAATTTCATTAGGCTTAGAGATGTTCCCAAAGATTGAGAAATTGCCGATCTTTCTGCTTATTTTTTAGGTATCAAGGGATAAATCAGGAAATTATATACTAATCAATTGAAGATGTGTATTTCAGAAAATCAGTAGGCTGTGAAGGAGAGAATACTGGTAAAGCAGTTTATTTCTCATCCCTGCTGTTTTAGATTTGGGAAGAGAAAGTATGCCAAATTGCTGAGGTTCTAAGAAAATGTTACTGCGATGATGCACAAGGGAATTTTAGGAGCTACTAATCCAGGCCATTTATTAGTTTTTCAGGAAAAACTCTGTAAAGAACCTGGAAAATCTTAAAGAAAATGTCATTTACAACTTATGAAATAGGTTGTCAAATGGAATATTAATTTAGAATTTCATCTTTCTCACTAATCAGAACTCGTTGTCAGAGCCAGGGTTTTGGTCAGATTTAGGGAGGGTGGGGACAGGTCAGAACAGAGACTATTAGGGTTCCAAGTTTCTCTCCCTCTCTGTGGTATTTAAAGCTTGTCTGAATTCAATCTGGCAATTCGATATTCAATAAATTCCCATTATGTATGAGGGAAGAAGAAAAATAGAGTAGTAAGCTGGCCTCAGAGCAGGGAAGATATGGGTTTAAGTTCTGCCTCTGAACCTTGATGGTTATATGACTCCAAAGAAAGTATTTAACTCTTCAGTGCCTTGAGGCAGCTCTTTATTAATGAAAAGCAGTGATACTTTGGTTGACAAAGTTCATTGCCAGTATTCATTGCCACCCTATACCAAGGAAACCACTTTTTCATAGTTTAAAAAAGTGTGTGTGTGTGTGTGTGAGTGTGTGTGTGTGTGTGTGTGTGTAAAAGCCACAAAGCAAAAAAAAGCATAAAAAAAATCCCAATCATCAAGGAACTTGCATTCCTCTATGTTGGCTATTGTCATTCATTACAGCTGCTGAAGCTACAAACATACCTTGTGGCTCTTACAAGTTCCCTATTCTAAAAGTGTTAATTCAAATGATAGGGGGTAGAGGAGGAAGAAAAAGGGTGATAGTAAAAAAGGAATGATCAGATTGAGAGTCAGAAAGAGAAGCAGACAGACAAAGGGTATCCTTAAGGATATCAAGGTGCTTTCCACACAGTGTTGTCGTTTTTTAGATTTGGTTTGGTTTCGTTTTTTCAGTCATGTCTGACTCTTCATGGCCCCATTTCGGGCTTTCTTGTCAAAGATTCTGGACTGGTTTGTCATTTCCTTCTCCAGGTCATTTTACAGATGAGGAAACTGAGGCAAACAGGGTTAAGTGAGTTGCCCAGGGTCACATGGTAAATGTCTAAGACCAGATTTGAACTCATGGAGATAAGTCCTCTTAACTCCTGGACGAGGTGTCTATACAATATGGTGCCACCTAGCAGCCCTGCACAGAAATACACTCTGTATTATACAGTGTAATACAGTACTATAATATTATAATACAGTAACCCTATGTATTACCCTCATCATCTTATTGAAGAAGAAATTGAGGTTTGAAGAAATTTATTTCCACATAATAAGAGATAGAGATATGGATGATATAGATACCGATATATGGAAGGGAGGGGCATTCAGAATTGTGATTTTGTTAGGGTAGGTAAAAGTGACAAAGCAAAGTACACATCAGGGAATGACTTGATCCCATGCCTTCCTCTCCATTGGACTAACCCTCATCCTGTGACCCCTACCTTCCTCACTATTCTGGATTAGTGAGGGGCAACACCAGCATCAACAGCATTGGCATGAAAACAATGGGCTGCCAAAAATGGGTTAGTAGTGACAGGGTCTTGAAAGTAAGGCAACTGGGTCATATAACGATAAAAAATAATAATAAATGGCTATCATTTATATGGTAGCTTCTAGGTGGCATCATAATGCATAGAGTGCCAAACCCAGGATTAGGAAGGTTCACCTTTCTAAGTTCAAATCTATCCTCAGACATTTGCTAGTTGTGTGACCCTGGGCAAGTCACTTAACCCTATTTGCCTCAGTTTCCTCATCTGTGAAATGAGCCAGAGTAGGAAATGGCAAAGCACTCCAGCATCTTTGCCAAGAAAACCCCAAATGGGATCACAGAGAGTCAAACACAGCTGAAAAATGTTCCATCAACAATAACATCACAATGCTCTAGGCACTGTACTAAGCACTTTATAGAAACATCTCATTTCATCCTCAAAACAACACTGGGACCTATTATCCCTACTTTACAGATGGAAAAAGTGAAGAAAACAGAGGTAAAATGACTTGTCTAAGGTCAAACGGCTGTTAAGAAAAGATCTGAACTCAGGTGTTTGTGACGTGAAGGTCAGGATTCTGCAGCACTACCGCCCAGCTGTCTTTAGGAAGCAAGAAGCAGCGTCATGATGATCTGAATTTAAATCCTGTCTCAAACATTCAGTGGTCGAGTGATTCTGTGAAAGTTGTTTGAACTCTTAGAAACGTGTATTTGTCATCTATAAAATGGGAATTCAAATAACATCAAGCTCTTGTGGCTGCTTTAAGGCTCAAATGACAAAATACACAGGAAATGCTTAGGAAATTCTAAAGTGCTGTATGAACATCAACAATATTATTATCGTCACACTATTACTATTCTGTATTGCTAACTCTCTTATTATTGTTGCCATTGTTTTCCTACAGTACATACATGGGTTGCTTCTTCAATACTTTTGTTACCTGTAATTTTGTCTAGATACACGGTTATTTTTCAAATTCAAGTCCCAATGCCTCTACAATTTAATAATGACCCTTAAGATTTACCTTTCCATGTAGAATGCTGGGTCTGGAGTCAGAAAGACTCAGCTTCCTGAGTTCAAATTCATCTTCAGACACTTACTGGCTGAATGACCCTGGTCAAGTCACTTAATCCTGTTTGCCTCAGTTTTCTCATCTGTAAAATGAGCTGGAGAAGGAAATAGCAAACCACTCCAGCATCTTTGCTAAGAAAATCCAAAATGGGATCAAAAAGAGTTGGACATAAATGAATAATTACTAAACAACAACATCTTGTATTTGCCTGTCCAAAAACAGCTTCCTTCCCAGGGATTAGTCAATCTGGTTTGATCAGATCTGTTAAAACTTGTACCCATGTGGCTTGAGTTTCATAACATATGTCTTCTTGAGATGAGACTTCATAGCAGAATTTTAGCAAAAGAAATGTATGTTACAAAGGGTGGCTAGGTGGCACAGTGAATAGAGCACCGGACCTGGAGTCAGAAAGACCTGAATTCAAATCCAGCCTCAGATGCTTGACACAAAACTAGCCGTGTGACCTTGGGCAAGTCACTTAACCCAATTGCCCTCCAAAAAAAAAAAAAGAAAGAAAGAAATGTATGCTACAGAAACAATTGAATGACTATTATAT
The DNA here is from genome assembly GCA_028646575.1 of Pseudocheirus occidentalis. Lineage (NCBI taxonomy): Eukaryota > Metazoa > Chordata > Mammalia > Diprotodontia > Pseudocheiridae > Pseudocheirus > Pseudocheirus occidentalis. The sequence goes on from JAQQSW010022327.1 coordinate 4,998, forward strand.
TGTAAAAAAGAAAAGTACTTGGCTGATGTTTAAGAGGCAGAGTTTCTAGGATTGTATTCTGCCACTGACAAGCTAGGAGACATTGAGGAAGTTATTCTCTCTGAACTTCAGCTCAGAAAGAAGCTTCAGCTTTTTCTCATCAACAAAAATTAAATTGCCTTTGAGGTCTGGTCTTAATCTAATCTGTTATGATTCTGGACAAGAATACAATGAAGTTACTTTGTGATGAAATGTGAAGATCTAGAAAAAGAAATCAAAACATTGTAGGAAAGAACCAGATCTTAAGGCCTATGATGGCCTGGTACCTAGTATTTCAGACTTCAGGCCCCAAACATGAAGAGAAACAGGAGGGTCTTTATAGAACAACCACTGCCATTTTTAGGAGGCCAGAGGGACTTGCTTATGAGAAAAGATTAAAATAATAAAATATGTAAAGCTTAGTCCAATAATGCTTAAGGGAAAACATGGCAATTATCTTTAAGTATATAAAGAGGGTAAATACCAATGAAGGAGAAGAATATGAGAAATTGTTCCAGGAGGGTAAATCAGAGGATAAAAGAATTTAATCATGGAATAATTTAGCAAGACTCAATAAAGGTGAAATCTTTTAGAGATCTGTTGGTTTGTTTTTGTCACAAAAATTTCATCACTTGATCTAATTTTTATTGAATAAAAACAAAATTATAGGATACTGAGTAAATGTATGCATATGAATATTATACATGTAATAATTATGTTAAAATATGATCATATATTACATATACAAACACACATAGATATATATGGAGAAATTCATGTTCATACATATAGATTTGCAGATAGATAGACAGACAGACGGACAGACAGGCAGACAGACAGACAGACAGACACTGAGGTGTGTATCAATCAATACAAACATTCACATCTGGAGAACCAAAAAAGTAAGCATTAGGTGGGCTAAAATGAGAACTGAGTGGGCTCTAAGAATTGCCTGCAGCAGGAGCATCTCTGAGATCAGCCTGACATTTACCAAAAGCTTTTCAGTTAGACAATTTTAATGCTATTACTAAAGTTATTAGCACAGCATTAATAATATTAAATATAATATTAACAGTTTCATTGATATAATCATGCTAATTATCAATGGATTATAAACAATATTAATAAGCAATAAAGTGACTGAGAATATGTGTACATACATAAATGTATTATATGAATAGGCATGCACATGGGTGCCTGCATGAATGAATATCCATATTTCTGTGCATACACACAGAATATATGTGCACATATATTCTATATATGCATATACATATTATTATGTGTACATTTGCACACATATTTGCACTGTGAATGAATATGTAGCTATATATGTATTTGTATATGTATATAATGCATGTATATATGTATGCAGATATAAATATGTATATATGTATATATAAATACATTTATATAACGCGTAGTAGAATATTGTATATTGGGCCTAAATACAGGGTCTCCCAAAGGTCTTAATGTAAATTTAAACTATTAACAGCTCAATTTTTTTAAAGCTATTAAAGCTTATATGTGTACTAAAATTTTTGAGACACCATATGTGTACATATATGCGATATACATGCATAAACATTTGTATGCTTCATATACGTGCATGGATATGTACCCACACATTCATTCATATATACCATTCTGATCAACATTATCATTATGTATAATAAAAGTGTATATTGCTCCTGGAAAAAAGGAAGTGTTTATATCCAGTTTGTTCTTAAATACTTGATACTATAATAAAAGGAAATGTGAGGTATAAGGGTTTGTTCTGTATGCTGTCACACTCATAAAAATACATAGGTGTAGAGTTTATTATAGACCTTCCATCATGATCATTGGGGCAAGTCATTTGGAAACAAAGAAAGACCTAGAAATAGAATGGAAATGCCATAAACATTATGAGAAAAAAGAAGACAAAATAAGTATGTTTGTTTTAAATGATCACATCTTGTAGAATGAAATTGATTTGTCCATAATTCCTATCATCCCTTTAAAAGGACATAGAAATTAAAGACCTAGAGGAATTCTATTTCAGGTTGAGAGTGGCATATTTTGTATTCCTACTCATGCTTGAATTGCTTTGGCTGTGTCAATGGGATAGATACATTTGAGACAAAATTAAATTTCTTTATAATGTTTTCCATGGAATGGGCTATTCTTTTAGAACAATCAAGGGCTATTATGTGGATATACACAGAGGTTTTATAGGCCTTTTGTTGAAACTTTTCAAATGTAATGCTACAGAGTAGAGTGTGATATGCCAAGTTCATTTTTCTGAAGTCATTCTTCATACCTTTAATATTTAATCAGCGGTGGCTACTCAAGACACATAGAATGTTCAAACAGTCCTACTTCAAAATTACTCCTACTTTTTTTTAAATTAATCCACAACATACCCTTCTTAAAGAATGTGATCAATATAATCTAAAGAGTGTTTCTATTTAAGAACAGAAGGCTTAATATTGCTTTATTTCATGGCTAGATTGTATTTAATGTTTTGTTGTCCTTCTTTACAGTTCACTAATAAATGGTTACACTGAAGAATTTATAGTGGTATATCATTAACCCATTTATTCTTGGATTACATGCAAACACACACACACACACACACACACACATATCTTTCTTTCTGCCCCTTTAAACTGTCAGTCCATTGAATTCAATGAAGCATCAAAATATCCCAGGTTCACCCAGAAACCCAGCAGGTGCACATTTATGAAGCAGATCTGATATATTCAGCAACAGTCAACAGATTAATGTCACTGCTCAAAATGCTTGTTAGGAGGAAAGAGAAAACATTTATATAAAAAATAAAAGAGCTCACATTTTAGCACTTTTAAAGAAACTTTTAGAACATGAGAGAAAGAAATCTCTCTAGACTATTCCTTGACAACCCACTTTCCATATTTCACCCCACTTTGGGACTCATTAGGTAAGTGTTAAAAGAATTGAATATCTTCGTATTTATTTTTATTCACCCAAATATACTTCCCTTGTGGCAAACAGTAGAATTGGCAAGAGAAGGAAGGAAGGGAAAGTATTATAGCCAAGTTTGTAATTGTTTAGAATATTGACTGAATGAATACATGAGAAATTATTAAATGGTTATTATGTATAAATCATTGTGTTAAACTCTGATGACTCAAATATCAAAGCAAGATATTCCCTGATTTCAAGGAATTCACATTCTACTAAGGGTGACAAAAATAGTAGAAGTTTTAGCTGCAAATCACACAGAAAGGGTCAGTGATCCGTAAGTGTTTTCCAGTAGCAAAACAGATGGTAATACATCTTCTTTAATGTCAATCCCATTGATGAGAAAGACAGACAAAGAGCTCTGGGCAAACAAGGTAACTTAACTAAAGTCCCAGAGAAAATTAATTGGAGAGCTAATAGTCAGGATTCTGACTGACGAATTGTTCTTTTAAGATACATTGGGAAAGGCAGTAACTCTACACAGTAAGAGGACCTGGGTTCTAATCTTGCCTCTGATCGCTACTCTTAAGTGACTTTGTGGGGCAGAGCCAAGATGGCAGCATAGAAGCAGCAAAGTTTTGCAGCTCCCACACAGCCACCTTAAATATCCAGAAAATACAACTCTAAACAAATCTTAGAGCTCCCAAACTCACAAAAATACAGGAAACACATCTCTCCCTGAAGGCAGCTCAGCAGGTGGGTCTCATCACAGCAGGCTGGGAGCCAAGGCCAGCCCCAGGGAGGTCAGGAAAAGCTTCAGCTTAAGTCTACTGGAGAGTGAATCAGCAACACCTGGGGAAATCTCCACATTTATCAAGCCAGGTGAAACAAGGCTAAGAGAAAGGTCAGTGGAATTCAAGCTGAATTTTGGGGGGAAAAAAAGTGGTCCAGCCAAACTGCCCCCAGGGCCAAGAAAACAGCCCAAGCCAGCTGCTTCAGAGCTCCTGGCCTGTGGACAGCAGGGGGGCCAAGTCAATTGATCAAAGGCCAAGGGCTCTTGCACTGAGCCGCCTGGATCTGGATTGTGGTCTTTGGTGGAGGTCCTGGGGTGTGATTTCATCAAGCCAAAGCTGGTGGGGGCTGCAGCAACCCCCTAATTGCTCCAGTGGCTGTGAAAACCCCAGCAATTTGAGACAGAGCTTTCCCCCCTGGAAGCAGAGTTCCACAGAGCTAAAAACTCAAGCAATTAATTGACTGGCCAACATGAGGAGAAGAAAGCAAATTAAGAACAGCAATAAAACTCTAGAATCCTTTTTTGGGGACAAAAAGGATCAAAGCATGGAACGGGAAGAAGACAACACAGTCAGAACTCTGACACCAAATGCTTCCAAGAAACATGAAGACTGCCTACAAGCCCAAGATTGACTTAAAAAGGACTTTGAAAACCAAATAAGAGAAGTAGAGAAAAAATTGGGAAGAGAAATGAGAATGACACAAGAAAGAGTCAACAACCTGACTGAAGAGAATAACACCCTAAAAAACAAATTAACTCAAATGCCAAAGAGGCCCAAAAAGCCAATGAGGAGAAGGATGCTTTAAAAACTGAATTTTCCAGATGGAAAAAGAATCTCAAAAGCGTTCTGAAGACAATAATTTACTCAGAATTAGAGTGGAGCAAGTGGGAGCAAATGACTTTATGAGAAACCAAGATACTATTAAACAGTTACAAAGAAATGAAAAAAATAGAAAGCAATGTGAAATATATCCTTGAAAAAACCACTGATCTGGAAAATAGATCCAGGAGAGACAATTTGAAAATTATTGGTCTACCTGAAAAGCATGACCAAAAAAAGAACTTGGAAAGCCTCCTTCAAGAAATTTTCAAGGAAAATTGTCCTGATGTTTTAGAATCAGAGGGCAAAATAAACTTGAAAGAATTCACTGATCACCTCTTTAAAAACATCCCCAAAAGAAAACTCCTAGAAATGTTATTGCCAGGTTCCAGAATACCCAGCTAAAGGAGAAAATATTATAGGCTGCCAAGAGAAAACAATTTTAATACTGTGGAAGCACAATTAGGGTAACCCAGGATCTGGCAGCTTCTACACTGGGGGATCAAACAGCTTGGAATATGATATTTCGAAGACCAAGGGAGCTAGGATTAAAACCAAGAATCACCTATCCAGCAAAATTGAGAATAATGTTCCAGGGGAAAATATGGTCATTCAATGAGGTGGAAAACTTTCAAGCATTCTTGCTGGAAAAAACCAGAACTGAAAAGAAAATTTTACATTCAGTCACAAGAAGCATGAGAAGTTAAACATGGGAAAGTAATCATAAGGAACTTATCAAAGTTGAACTATTTACATGTCAATATGGAAAAACAATAATAGTAACTTATGACATTTTTCTTAGTATGAGGATAGGTGAAGGGAATACAAATGTATATATACTTACACATATATCTATATAGGAGGCTATATATGTGTATGAATACATATCTGAGCATGTGTGTATATGTGTACATAGAGGGTATAGGA
>JAQQSW010022328.1:0-10480 GCA_028646575.1 Pseudocheirus occidentalis
TCTTCAAAATACCCAACAGGTTTCTAATACCTTTATTTAGGTGGAGAAAGTTGGAACTCACTACTTCTTAAGGTAGTCTGTTACCCTTCATGTGGGGACAATGAAGTATTCAAGAAGGACTAGCACCTCTGATATAAGAACTTGCCTAGCACTTTTCAAGGCTGCTTAACTGCCTTTGATGGCTACCTGGCACTCAGTCTCAACTGTGCTACCAAGGAGTGGTAGCATGGGCAGTGACCACAGCCCAGTAAAATCACAGCAGAAAGGCTAAACCACGTTGAGGGAAACTGACAGGCCTCAAACTCATCAGTGAGTTAGAGTAATGTCTATCCCAAGCATGTTAAGACTTCCCTTGGCAAAAGGAGCAGATGAGAACAATTTTTTTTTTTTTCTGCAGCTGTGGTGGAATGCTTAGCGTTTGGTCAGACACTGAAGATGACAAGGTCATCCATTCAATCTTGAGTCATCACCAGTCATCCTGACTTTTGTCTTGCCACCAGATCTCAATGACTCTGGAAGAGTGAGGCTGACAACTCTGCCCCACTGAAACTCAGTTCATATACAAGTCAAGATATGACCCCATGTCATTGTTCCTCTTAGGAAATGAAGGGCAAAAATGACTCTTTGGGGCAGCTCTAAGTATTAGAAAGCTTTCCCTTACATTAAACTTACATCTCCATTTCTATATTTTTCACTTGTTTCTGCTCTTGTGGGCAAAATAGAAAAAAATTTCTTTTCTGCCTAAAAACCACCTTTAAAATACCTGGAGACCCTATTTTGTATCCCCTACATTTTCCTTGCTCTGAGTTAAATATCCCCAGTTCCTTTGACTCATCCATGAATAGCATCATCTAAAGATCTCTCAGCATATTGTTTTTCTTGAATACCTTCCAGATTTGTCAATGTCCTTCTTAAAACAGGGCACCCAGAGAAGACAAAAACAATACTCTTAGATATGGTTTGAGAAGGACAGAGTACAGCAGAATTGTCACCCACCATGTCCTAGATTCTGTCTTTTGTTATTGCAGCATAAAATTGTTTGGTTTTTAAAAAATTAAATTATTTATTTTTAGTTTTCAACATTCACTTTTATAAGTTTTAAATTTTCTACCCCTCTCTCCCCAAGACAGCTTGAAATCTAATATGGGCTCTACACATACATTTCTATCAAGCACATTTTCACATTAGTCATGTTGTGTAGAAGAATTATAATGAATGGGAAAAATCATGAGAAAGGAAAAAAAAATAAAACAAAACAAAACAAAATAGTCTGCTTCATTCTGCATTCCATCTCCATAGTTTTTTTCTGGATGTAGATGACATTTTCCATCACGTGTACTTTGGAATTGTTTTAGGTCCTTGCATTGCTGAGAAGAGCTAAGTCTATCAAAATCAGGTCTTTTTTATTGTCATCTCTCACTTTGATTCATTTCTAACACTCTACTTTTATGAAATTTTAGCTCTTAATGCTCTGAAGTCAGTTGCTCCTCTAAAGTGTTGATTTAATAAATACAAATCCTCAGTCACTTATCCCTGCTGACCTGAGATTAGTTAATAGTTAACCTATTGTCCACCACTCCTTTAGCATCCACTCATTCACTCCTGTAATACTTAATGAAGTCTTCACACAAGCATATCCTCCTCTCTCAGACACTCAATCTGCAGTCAGAATACCTTTCTTCCCTTATTCCATATCTATTCTTGGTGCTCCTGTATCACTTACCTGCATGAGAGAATTGGAGTATCTTGTGTCGATGAATATGTGTGTACTGAATAACTTAAGTTTTAGAAGCATGCAATGAATATATTTTCAATTTTTGTTAATATTTTTATTTGTACTTTTAACTTGAAGCTTTGAGGTCCACTAAAATTTTTATTCCACTCTATGACCTTGGAGGCCTTGACATTCTTCATGATTGGCTTAAATCTGCCTTGCCTGTCATAGTTTTTGTTGCTGTGTAAGAAATAAAACCTCTCTGCTGTGTCATGTTTGCAGACATACTTCTGCTGTTGCTGCAGGTCACTCCCCAGTGGTAACCCATGTATAACAACTGGAATTGGAAGGAAGGAAGGAAGGAAGGAGAGAAGGAAGGAAGGAAGGAAGGAAATAAGGAAGGAACGAAGGAGGAAGGGAAGGAAGGAAGGAGGGAGGGAGGAAAGAAGCATTTATATAGAACCTATGCTGTGCCAGGCACTGTGTGTGCTAAGTGCTTCATAAATCTTACGTCATTTTATCTTCACAATAATCCTGTTGAGGTAGGTGCTGTTAAAATCCTCATTTTATAGTTGAGCAAATGGACAGACTATAGTTAAGTGACTTACGCTGGGTCATATAAGTAGGAAGGGTTTGAGTCCAGAAATGAACTCAATTCTGATTCTAGTCATATAACTCTATCCCCTGTGCTGAGTAAATGCATTGTCTGACACAAGAGTCTGTCAATATAGAACCAGAAAAGAATGTGGTCCAGTCACATACTGAGAGTAAGAGATGATAGTTCACATGTTGGACTTATATCCACAAAATACAAAAGGATCCTAGAGGAATGTTTCCAGAATGTTGGGTAGATCCTCATTGGAGTATTTCCACAAGAACAAGGACAACTTGAAGACGTGTCACAGTCTGTACTAAGGTAGAGGATGCTTGTATTGATGAAAGAATAGATTCACTAAAGTGTTCATTCATCTTTTTAGTTCACAATTTAAATACACCATTTGGTATGGAACCAAGGATACTAATGTATTCTTTGGCAGATGTCACATTATAAATGTTGTAACCAGTTGTTAACTTCCATTTATAGTATCAAGATAATAACAAATGAATTTCAGGATAAATGTGGACCCCTGACACCATGGAGTTGCTGTCATTTTGACTAGGCTATTAGTCACTAGTAATTCCTGGTGAGAAGATGCTTCCAAGATTCCTCATAATGAGTGACTGAGATGATTACAACTCTCAGAGAATGCCAACAGCTTACTCACAGTCTAGGGAATGTATTAGACATTCTGGAACTTCTTAAAGACTTTTTATTTTCTTTTAAATAAATTTTATTGATATCTTTTCTTTTTATATCATCTGCATTTCCCACTCTTCTTCCTACCACATTCTAGAGAGCCACTTCTTATAAAAATAAAAGAAAAAAAAGTTCAGCAAAACTAACCATCTTATCATAAAAGTCTGATGTATTATAGTGTTCTAAACTCCTGCTCTTACACCTTGGCAAAGGATTGAGTTGTTCTTATATTTCTTCTTAGAAGTCAAGTTTGGTCATTACATTTTCATAACATTTGGTTTGATTGTTTTGTTTTTCCCCTACATTTTCCTTCTTGTATTCATTTTATATATTGTGTTACTGGTCCTACTTCTTTATTTTGCATCAGTTCATAAAATTCTTTCAGTGCTTCCCTGATTTTTATTTTATTTATTCATTTATTTATTTTTAAAACAGGGCAGTAATATTCCATTATGCTCATATATCCCTACCCATTCTCTGATTTTGGGGTATCAAATTTGTTGCCATTTCATTACTTCTAGAAAAAGTGCTACTATAATAATTTTGGTATTTATGGGCTCTTTCTTTTATTGACATCTTTGGAATAGATGCTGTAGGAAAGGGATCTCTGGATCAAAGACTGTGTACATTTTAGTCATTTCTATTTACAGTTCTAAATTGCTTTCCAGGATGACTGGAGCAATTTATACCTCCATTAATAGCCTTTCTTTAGCTTTATTTCCACATTCTTTCTAGCACTATTTCCTTTTTTTTTTTTTTGTCATCTTTGACGGTTTTCAGGTTTCAAGGAGAAATCTCAAGTGTTATTTTGATTTTAAGTTCTCTTATTAATAGTAATTTGGGATATTTTTCATATAATTGTTAATAGCTTATTTTTTCATGATTCATACCATGTGATATTCTTGAGATATAGTATTTGGTTTTAGATATTTCTTTAGTTTATATATCTTGTATACTAGACCCATACTGTATATGTTTGAAATCTAGAGTTTCCCATCAGTCCATTGATTCTCTTCTTGTTCTCATTTGGTTAATTTTACCCGTGAAAGGGTTTTTCGATTTTATATAATTTAAATGATCCATTTAGCTTTATATGTACCTCTCCTCCTTGCTTTATTCAAAATTTACCTCCTATCTATAGCCATATATGATATCTCTCTCTCTCTCTCTTTATCTCCCTCTCACTCTTTATCTCCCTCTCACTCTCTCTTTTTCTCTCCCTCCACACCCTCTCTCTCTCTCTCTCTCCTCCCTCTTCTTTCTCTCCTCCTCTCCCTATCTTCTCTCATCTTCAATACCCAGGTCTCATATCTCCATTCCTTTTGAGTTTATTTTGTTATATGGTATATGATAGGCAGCTAGGTGTACAATAAATAGAGAGCCAAGCCAAGCTTGGAGTCAGGAAGACCCAAGTTCAAATCTGGACTCAGATATTTACTAGCTGTGTGACCCTAGGTAAGTCACTTAATCCTGTTTGTCTTGGTTTCTCATTTGTAAAATGAGCTGGAGAAGACGATAGCAAATCCCTGCAGTAAAGGGGGTTGTGAAGAGCTGGGCATGACTGAAAATAATGAACAACAAAAATAACATGGTACATGATATCATTCTAAACCTAATTTCTGCAGTTGCTCTCCATTTTTCCAGAAATTCTTGTGAAATGATTTTTTAAAAATGTTTTTCATTTTATCAAACAGTAGGTTGAGTTCACTTATTTCTTTTTTTTTTTTTTTTTGCCTTTTTTGTTTTTAGGGCAATTGTTGTTAAGTGACTTGCCCAAAGTCACATGGCTAGTTAGTATGTCAAATATTTAAGGTCAAATTTGAACTCAGGCCCTCCTGACTCCAGGGCAGGTGCTCACTGCACCACCTAGCCACCCCTAGAGTTCACTTATTTCTGATTCTTTTTTATTTAATTCTATTCCTTTCATCTACCATTGTTTTTTATTTTTTTAATCACTACCAAAATTTTCTGTTTTGTTAATGTAAGTTGAGTTCAAGAAGTGTTGTTTCACCCTTCATTTCTATCTTTCTCCTCATATGATCTTGACATTCTAGACTGGGATTAGCAAACTATGTCCCACAGACAGACTCTGGCCCACTGCCTGTTTTTGAATAGCCCAACAGCTAAGAATATTTTTTTCACATTTTAAATGGTTGGGAAAAAAATAAAAAGAAGACTTACGTTTCTTGACATAAGAAAATTATGTGATGTTCAGTTTTAGTATCTATAAATAGTTTTATTACAATATAGTTCCAGCTCTAAACCAGTTGTGCTTTCAAATTACTTTTGTCTTTATTTTGTCTATTTAAGATATCCACTTGGTTGTTTGATTAGTATAGCAGTAAATTTGCAAATAAAATTTGAAAACATTGTCATTTTTATTACATGAGTGTGTCTCAGCCAGGAACACTGAATGCACCTCCATTTATTTACTTTTTAAGGAGCATTTTATATTGGAATTACACAGGTGTGTGGTGTGTTTGTAAGATTTATTCCCAGACCTCTTTATGCATTTTGTAGTTTTTTTGAATGGGACTTTTATTTCCTCTTATTGATTCCTGGATTGTCTTTTTTTATATAGGAATACTGTTGATTTTTGTGGGTTTGTTTTGAAACCTATAGCTTCACTGAAACTATTGTCTCAATAGTTTGTAGAGACTTTTGATTTTCTAAGTAAACAACCATGTCAGCAAATAGTCATTGTTTTGTTTCCATTTATCTATATTTATATCCTTTATATGTTGCATTTATCTTTTTGCTGTTGCTATCATTTCTAGAACTAGGTCAAATGACAGTGAAGAAAGTGGCATTGTTGTTTTACTCTTGTATTTCCTGGGAAAGTTGTAGTGTTTTGCCATTATATATAATGTTACCTTCTGGTTTTAGATTGTTCTTTGTGATCATATTTTAAACAGATCCTCATATGCCTCTACTTTGTGAGGCTTTTAGCACAAATGAATGATGCATGTAGTCAAAGGTTTATTTTTCCTACAGTTCTTATACTAATGCAGTTTGGGGTATTTTTTTCCTTTTTAATTATCATTATGTTAATTATTTTCCTACTGATTAACTATTTTTATGAGACCGGCAGGAATTGAACTTGGTCTTAGTAAATAAATTTGGTCAATAAATCCCAATAAACTTTCTTGGCAAGGTTTTATTTAGGGTTTATGATTGCATGTACTATAAAGATATTGAATTGTAGCTACCTTACTTTGCTTTATTATGTCTCACATTTTAGGTATTGGGTAGTGTTTCATTAAACAAGTGTGGCAGAGTAATTTCTTTCATGACTTTGAGAATAATTTATGTAGAATTGGTGTGAATTTTTCTTTAAAAATTTGATAACATCCTTTAAATCCACTCAAACCAGGACTTATGTTCTTTATTGGTCCCTTGAAAGCAAGTTCACTTTCTTTTTATGAGTTCAGATTTTTTAAAATCTTTGTTTGGTGTTCCATTGATCTGGAATTTGTTGCATTTTTGTAGATAATCTTACATTTCCCTTCAATTCCATGTCTTGCTGGAATGTAACAGTATTTAATAGGTTCTGATAATTCCTTTGAATTTACGTTTGTTAATTAAAAAAATTGTTCATCTAATTGTTTTATTTTTCAATGAGATTGTCTTAAGATTAATGAATTTGTAAGTTATATCACTGAACCAACTCAGCTTTATTTAGTAATTCTTTTCTCTTTTGAGTTTCAGATTTATTTGTTTCTCCTGTAATTTTTAAGACGTCAGCTTTTGTATTTGAAGTTTGTTTGCTTTCTGATTTAAAAAAAATGTATTTTAAAAATTAGTCCTCTTTTTATATTTTATTAACATGTTCTTTACAGATCTAATGTTTCTTTGAAGACTATCTTAATTTCATTCCAAAAATTTTCATGCATTTTTTGTCATTATTATTGTCTTTTACAGATATTAATTTTTTTCTATGATTTCTTCTTTGACCTCCTTGTAATGTAGAATTTCTCTAGGTCTCCATTTAGCTCTCTGTCTTTTTATTGTTCTGTCTGATTTGGTTGCTCTTTATTATATTCTGGACTCTAAAGATTTTCTTTAGTATTATTTGTATGTATTTGAGACTTCTCCATTTCTTAATATAGACAATCTGTTTATGTAAATGTGCCATGCTCTGATGAACAATACACATATTCTTGAGAGATTTCATTCAGCTAATGCCATAAATCTTGTAGCTCTAAATTATCCAAGTTTTCTTCTAATTTTTATTTGTTTTGAAAGTCTAGATCCTTATTTATTATCCCTTAAAAACACTGTATGTTTCTTATGGAGTTAAATATTCTGAAAAAGAAGATTTGACCTCAGTTTTCTAATCCATTTGTATGCTAATGCCTTTTTAGAACTTGCCCCTCTTGCCTTTTTTTTTCTTGCTGTACCTTACTCTTAAAGAGACTGAATGATTCAAATGAAAGTAATGTGGTTAAAAGCTTTGGCCCATTGTAGAAGTTGCTGTATGCCCCAAATTGTGTGGTCCCGTTTTCCCTGCTTCGGTTCCCTTGATTGTTCTTTTCCCATTATCCATACCATTTCATCTGTTGGATCTCACACCTTCCTGGTTTCCAGTTCCCTTCCTGGTTCTTCCATCCATCTAATCAGTTTCTGCTTGGTTGTCTAATGGCAGGCCCACTGGTGAGGTGAACCTGTTAGGCATCTAGCAGGAGGGGAATATATGCTCTAGACATAAAACCTTGGGTTGGTTTGTGCTTCCCTATTAGGTCCATTGAGGCTTATGGGGGAATGCTACTGAAGTGGCTTCTTTAAGGATTAGCATTATTTGATTCTGTTTTGTAGAGATTTTACCATGTTGTTATTCTGTTAGTCTCTGTCTCTGTCTTTCTGTGTCTGTCTGTCTGTCTCTGTCTTCCTTTCTATAATTCCATAATTTCTCCTTTAGGTGTTTTCCCCACTTTAATAATAAATGGAGACATCTTATTGGTCCCATGACCAGGAAAAAGTTTCCATTTTATACATTTTCAGCGAATAGTTGGTGGTGACTTAACTTCTCTTAATTTCAGTATAAAATTACATAAATTTAGCAGTGTCATTTTTTATCTCTTTCCTAGGAAAAGAATATTTTTGGAGATATGATAAAATATTGTGTATTCCATTCCATTCTAAATACTAGTGAATCTATAACAAATAGGAATTTAGTGTTCTTGTATTTTTAAATGAATTAAGAGGTAGGACTCTGCTAAATGGGTTAAATAACATAAGATGTACCTTGAAAGGATCCTTAGCACTTGATAAATTCTCCTTTTTTGGTAACCTAGGTGAAAATGCATGCAACATAAAGTCTTAATTCCCTGAAATTATCCATTCTTAGAGCAAGAAACATGTAACCTGTGATACCAGTTTTCCACTAGAATGTGAAGGTGACTTACTTGGAGTTATATTAATATACCTTAATCCTTCACAGGGAAAAAAGCCAAGATGGACAATTGTATAAGTTGCTAGATGACATTTTTGTACATAAGGCCTTTGAAATAAATGGTATAGAAGCCAACAACTGGTACAGATGGTGATGTTAAAAAAAAGAGAAGGCAACAGCTGCTTTGTGTTGCTTGAAGCTTTTTGGACCAGCCTTTTCCATTCCACAGAATGCTTGTAGATTCCTGAATTTGCCCACATATATCTGGAGGTGAAGATTACAAACCCACACTCTGTGGAAAGCTGGTGTACAAGAGGGCAGGTGAGGTAAGTCTGAAAAAAAACAAATTTTGTTATGCTAACAAAAATAGGAAAGAGAGTGGGGAAGCATTGGAAAAGGAAGAATAAGACAAAGCCAGGAAAATGTATTTGTGAGTTTTAAAAAGGATGTAGAAATTATATTCCCTGTGGATTACTTTCTTTTTGATAGTAGGTTAATGGAACTGCAGATATTTGTCTAAGAAAAGAAAAGAAAAGACACATTGAAATCTTTAAGTATTTGTAAGAATGTCATATGAAAGGAGTTTAGATTCGCACTCTTTGAACCCTGACAGCAGAATTCAGAACAGTAGATTGCAAAAGATGCATAGTTAAGCTTATTATTGTTATTCCTAATATTATTATTCCTAATAATTAGAACTACCTGAAAGTAAAGTGATGTACTTCAAGACATAGTAAGTTTTAATTGGAGGTTTTCAGGCAAAGGTTATATGATATTTTTTGGTGTAAGTTTTCTTAATGTTTACTTTTTCAGGCATATTTTGGAGTAGATGGCACCTGAGATCTCTTCCAGCTCCAGAATTTTGTGATTTTCTTCCTTTTAAGCCCAAGTAAAGTCACAGAGAGAAATGATTATTAATGACTAATGATTTCGGGAGATTTAGTACCTCCTACCTTACCTTTTTCCCCCCTGTTTTCAAAACCTAGGCCTCTGCTCTGAAGGTTGAGCTAGACTTCTTTATCCTACCTCACCTAACTTTACAGGGAATCTGTAGTCCAAGAAGAATTCCATTCAGTACAGTTTGAGTGGAGGCATATCCTTTTGTCTAGATTGCCCAAGGCTAGGGATGGTCTGGGTATGTGGGTGGTGTCTTATCCAAAAGTGACATTATGTCACTCTTATCTCATCTTTGGCATGAACTCACTTCTCTCTCTCTCTTTTTAAATTTATTAACTTGTTTATTTACTTTTAGATTTATGGAGTAAATTTATTTATTTATTTGTTTGTTTTACTGTCAGATTTATGGAGTAGGGAAGACTTTATGACCAAAGGAGAGTTGGAGAGCATTATAAAATGCAAAATGAATAATCTTGATTACATTAAATTGAAAAGTTTCTGTACAAACAAAGCCAATGTAACCAAGATTAAGAGGGAAGTCAGAAATTGGGAAAGAATATTTACAACCAGTGCCTCAGATAAAGGCCTCATTTCTAAAATATACAGGGAATTAAGTAAAATTTATAAGAATACAAGTCATTCCCCAGTTGATAAATGGGGCAAAGGATATGAACAGGCAATTTTCAGAGGTAGAAATTAAAGATATCTTTAAGCATATGGAAAAATACTCTAAATCACTGTTGATTCAAGAAATGCAAGTCAAAACAACTTTGAGGTACCACATCTCACCAGTCAGATTGGCTAAGATGTCAAAACAGGAAAATAACAAGTGCTGGAGAGGTTGTGGAAAAATTGGAACGCTAATGCATTGTAGGTGGAGCTGTGAACCGATACAACCTTTCTGGAGGGCAATCTGGAACTATGCCCAAGGGGCTATAAATAATTGCATACCTTTTGACCCAGTAATACCACTTTTGAGGTTGTATCCCAAAGAGATCATAGAAGTGGGAAAAGGACCCATATTTACAAAAATATTTATTGCAGCTCTCTTTGTGGTGGCAAAAAACTGAAAACTTAGGGGATGCACATCAATTGGGGAATGGCTGAACAAGTTATGATATATGAATGTAATGGGATACTATTGTGCTATGAGAAATGGGAAGGAGATGGACTTCATATT
>JAQQSW010022329.1:0-10480 GCA_028646575.1 Pseudocheirus occidentalis
AAGCATGGTGGGGATCTTTGCAAAAATCTTTAGTATATTACAATTCATATATCTTGAAAGCAATCCTTAGCTGCCAGTGCCAATTTCGCATAATATAATAGATCATTGACTTGTATGCTGAGGGTAATTCAGAATATATACAGAAAGACTATATTCATCCTCACAGGGAACTCTCATTAACTCACTTGGAAACCAAAAGCATCATTCTAAGGAGTCAACCTTAGAATGTGTGACTTTTCTCTTAATGATAATGAGATCTATACATGTCAGAATTGTAAACTAACCTATATATTATATTAACATTTGATGTTTGTTTTAGCCACATATCCATGAAAATACTTAGTTGCATTAAAAGTTGAAATAATTTCTCTTCCTCAGACTTTGCATAGCACATTTAACTCTCATCATCTTATTCAATTCTGTTCTGCAGTGGAGTTGCATAGTAATCCACATGTGTCTTCCTAAATAATAAACTCCACGAAGCCATGGACCAGATATTAGCTTATTTTGTCCATCACCACCTAACACAATACTTTGTAGATAGCATGTATTAAATAAACGGTTATTAAATTAACAAAGTAGCTAAAAACATGAAAATACTATGTTATTGGATGTGGTGGAACAGAAAAATAACTACTCCACTTATTTTAGCATTCTCTCTTAATATTTGCTTTCAACCCATCATTCAGCAAGTATTTATTAAAGTGTATACTATGTTCCAGGCAGAGTTCTAGGCACTGGGAATGTAAGTACAAAGAATGAAAAAACCCTTATTTCTTAATGTTAAAAGGCAAGGCTGATCTTTGCCATCAAGAGTGAGCTATTTATTTCCTCTATGACTAGAGCAATCTCTTTTGCTTTGGGAAGTTACAGCTAACATTAAAAGATATCTATGTCTTTTATATATGGTCATTGTTCCACTGTTAGGGGAAGTAGCTATAATGGTAATGGTAATTTGAAGATCTTCCCTGCCCCTTAAGAAACTTAAGGGAATTTGAAGGTTTTACCTGATTTGAAGATCTTTCTTGCATTCTAATAGGCTGAATATAATCACATGGTGCCTGTGCTGGAAGAGCTTGCTGAAGGGTGGAGTAGAACTCACAGGAAGCTGAGAGTCAGACCATCCACATGTGGGAGAGAGAGGATGCACCCAAGGAGACAGCTAGGCTTGTGAGTGTTTGACCCCTGTTGTGACACTTAGGCTTGTAAGTGTTTGTGGGAAAGCTAAAGGATTGTGAGGCTCCCTGCTATTTTATGGTGTGTTAACTTCTTTATGATGGATTTGACTTATTCATGTTGGGATTTGGTTTTCTGGGGTCGGAATAAATGTTTAGCTTCTGTCTTACATATGGAGAGTCTGTTATATTTTGCAGTTAATCCCTACTCTGGTATATTTACAGTAGCTGTCAACTCTGTGAATATTACATTGGTGCTACAGTAGCTGACTTGGAAGATAGTGCCTCCTGGGAATGTTCAGACCTTAGGTAGTTTCTTATTTTTTTTTTTTGCTCAGACTTCCTTTGTATGCTGTAAAGCAATGGTTCTCCACCTTCCTAATGCTGCAACCCTTTAATACAGTTCCTCATGTTTTGGTGACCTCCAACCATAAAATTATTTTCATTGCTACTTCATAACTGTAATTTTGCTACTGTTATTAATCATAATGTAAATATCTGATATACAGGATGGATTTTCATTGTTACAAATTGAACATAACCCATAGGTTGAGAACCTCTGCGTGTAAAGGGTAACAGTCTAGATTGTCTCCAATGTCACTAGTGTGGATGGCACACATCACATCTCCTGAGCTCATTATCCATATCTATATATTGTCTACACAGGATTACACATGAAATGATGTGCTATTGTGGAAAGAACACTGACCTTACATTCAAAGGCTCTGGATTACTACTTATTAGCTATTTAATAAGCATTTATTAAGCTCCTACTAGACATTGTGCTAAATGTTAAGGTTATAAAAAGAGGCAAAATTTGGTCACAGTATTCAAGGAGCTTAGAATCTAATGGGAAACACATATGGCACTTTCTTTTCATATCACCTTGAGCAAATTATTTAACTATCTTGAGACTCAGTTTCTACTTCAATAAAATAAGAGAGGTTGGAAATTAATGACGTCTTAGACATATTCAAGCTCTCCCTGTATATGATAATATAATGATGACTACCAGAAGGAGGGATTGAGTATGAAGAAGCACTTACCTCATTCCATAGGATAAAACATCCCAGTCCCTCCATTTGCACTATAAAAGACATAACAAAGCATAATGGGGGAAGTAGGAACATTTGCTATCCAGAAATGACACTGAAAACACACACACACACACACACATTCACACTCACAAATATACATGTACGCATTAGAGTAGCCCACTGTTAGGAATCCTGAGACTCAAAGTATCAATGAGATATCCTGATTCTATCTCTATAATAGGATTAAATTAGCAATAAAACACTGAGAAACTTGGGTAGTCACATCCTGCAACTCTAGACTAGAAATGAAACTCTACTCAGGTAGATTAGCACAGTTGTGAAGGCCAGACCTTGTTTTGTAGATGTAATAGTTTTGATAAATGACATCGCTAAAGTACTGAAAAATGGTTAACTGAAGAAATTATGATAGACAAGATGAGTGTATACTCAAAAATTCAGCCAAGTACTTATTGAGAACACACTGTGGTCAGTGTTCACACAAAGATTCTTATTTTGTGGGAGACAGTACATATGCATACCATTCAATATTTATTAAGTTTCACCCATGTTCCTGAGGGGCAGCTTAGCTTACTGGGTAGAGGACCCTAATTTAATTCATGCCTCTAACACATTTTGTAGGTATGACTTTGGGCGAGTTATTTAAACTCTCTGGTCCTCCAGAAAACTCTCTAAGGTTAATAAGTATATAACTGGCAACAAAATACAAAACTGTTAGAGTTTTCTTATCAAAAGATCCTTATGCCAACCAAATAATAACTCTGGTTAAAAAAAATGCCAGGCATTGTGCTAGATTCTTGGAATTAAAGGACAAAACAGAAATTTTCTATGTTCTCAAGAGCTGGCATTTTAACAAAATCACTAAATACAGAAGAAAGAAATATATAAGATGTCCCCAAAATCTTACCTTTAATAGCCTAAAGCTATACTAAGACTATTAGGACATCCAGGATAACTGAATACCAGACTGAGTGGTTTTGAAAATAGGACTCCAAAAAAAGGAGGAAACATAGACCTTCCAACCATGAGCATGTAATTGAACTCCAGGTAGACTCAAATAGAGTTCTTGCTATCGTCTTCAGAAGGAAACTATAGCTTTTGTGTTTTGTAGCTAGAGATTTTTTATAAGGCTCCAACTAGCAAGCTCATCCATTCCTGTATTGTTCATCTCTTTTTTTCCACAAACTGTTGATGAAACCAATGGCCTATTTCTGAGTCTTTGCTGCTCTGACTTCCTCCAATTTCCCACATGATCAAAGGTGTTTCTCGCTCAGCAATAAGATGTCAGAAGTCAAAACAAACTGTTTTGTTGACCGGTCAAGAATGGTTGCCCTTTGATGGCTTGCCGAGTTCCCACATTGAGCGCTGAGCTTGTCTCTGCAAATCATCCAACTCTATTCACCTCTCCCTGGCTCACTTTATCTCCTGCCACTGTCTGCTAAGTTACTAGAGGTTTTGTTCTCCCAGAGATTGTCTGCCAACAATATTTTCTTGTTACTAAACATACATTCAAATGTCCAACATGATCTTCACAGGTTTCCCAATCCCCTTCTGCAATGAAGCCTGTCTATTTGGCAGCCAGAAGTGCCTCTAAGCTCCCTATCTTCTTGCACTACAGAGTTGTGCTTTTTCTGGCCTACAAATGTCAACAGGTGTAATCAAACATATGGAGAATTGTTAATACTCTGGTATCTGTACTAACCATCAGAAATGGCCATGTACAGTTAAAGCTGTGTAGCTGCTGGCATTTAGCCATATTTTGCATGAAATCTCAAAATAAGAAAGCTTTTCTAAGGTTGGAATAGTTGTCCAATATTTGTGTTAATACTTGTTCAAACCATTCATCTATATGATGATATGATGATGATTACCATGAGAAGGGAATGACTGTGACTTAGAGAACAACTCAAGAAATGAATAGAAAGACAGTTTCTTCATCTTTGCAAAGGGGCCCTTAGCCCTATCACTGTACACAGGAAAGTTTTCAGGGTTAAAATAATGGTAGGATGAGTCAAAGAATTACAGAAATAGAGAACTAGAAGGCAACTTGGAAACCATCCTTTCCAATTCTTATGTAAATAAAAGTCTCTTCTCAATATGCTCTATATAGCATGATCTAGCCTTTACCTGAAGTCATTTGACCTGTATTTGGACACCTCTGCTGAGGGGAATTCCCAACCTCATGAGGCGACCCATTTCATTTTAAGAGAGTAGTTAGAAATTCTTCCTCCTCAACCTCTTACTCTAAACATAAAATTAGAAACAACAGCCATAGGAAAGCATCTATGATATAGGAAGGGTAGGAAAAGGATTTTAGCACAGGTATTAGGAATAAGGGTTGCATTCTTTAGTATGTTCAAATGATAAAAAGTTTTTGAAGTATATAAATACAAATGTATCTATGTAGGCATCTATATATTTTTGCATGTATGTATGTATTATGTGTGTGTATGTATCTATCATCTATCTATCTTTCTATCCATCTATCTATCACATAATTGTACTAGAGTTATGATGTAAATGATTTACAAAACTCTTGCAATCAGTGCAGATTGTTCTCTTAGACCAATGGTTCTCAACCTTCCTACTATTGCGACCCTTTAATGTTCATATGTGGGTGTAGCTGCATGTGGGTGGACCCACCTGGAGACAGAGGAGTGGTGTCTCAGATCCTAAGATCATTGGAAATATGTATTTTCCTATGGTCTTAGGCAACCCCTGTGAAAGGGTCGTTTGATCCCCCAAAGGGACTCACAGGTTAAGAACCGCTCACTGTCTTAGAGAGTTTCTTGAGCCACTAAGAGATTGAGTGATTTAACTAGTGTTACATAGTTAATATTTGTCAAAAGTGAGACTTGAACCCAGATCTTCTGACTCAAAAGTTGGCTCTCTGTCCACTGTGCTACATTGCCTATTAGACATATAAACATGCAAATACAATGCATACATACATATATATATATATACACACACACATTAATATATGTGTGTATGTATATACATATAATGCATACAAACATACAGTAATAAATATATATTTCAAACATCTGCAAAAACTTAATATAACCTCACTCTCTTTTGCAACAAATTTCTGCAACTTCCTTTTCTTTCAACCTTTGTGGTAGTGGAAAACATCTGGTCACCATTCAGAGTATCTTCTTTAGAAGAATAATATTATTTCACATGCACATACAGGATACTGTTAAGCATGCTGTTCCTGTAACACATGTTGAGTTGGAAGCACTGCATTTGTGATTTGGATGGCTTTCAAATGATTTCTTCCAAAGTATTGTATTCTTTGTGATTTTTTTTTCTAGCATAGTCACTCCCTATCTCAGTAGGGGAATAGGCTGACAAAATTGGACCATCAATTAACCAGTGTTTTAAGAAAAGAGAAAATGATGTTTGACTTGATATAAAACAATATTCAGCTAATAGAACTATTTTCACTTTCTATAGAACCAAGAGCAATGGGAAATCAATAGTAGGGGGTTTTACATTAGACGTTACACAAGAGCCCCTAATTACACATTTAGTGTGATGATGGTTTAGAGAACTTCCTATCTGGGTATGAATACTTTGGATCCAGCAGGAGGGACATGTGTCATCTGGATCCTTGCTGAAGGGTATGTGCCCCAAGAGGCTCCTGGTTGTTTCTCTTGTCTCTGTGATAGCTACAGTATGGTTATGGTGGTATATGTGAAGGGAGGCAAAGTATTGGTGACTAGGTCGAGAAGAACCATATGCTCTCTCATCCATATGGAATAAGGTGAGATGAATTTCAATCTCCTTTTCAAACAGCCTCTTCACTGGGCATATACAGTGCCAGCTCTCCATTGGACTTCCTGATGAGAGGTGATTTCTCCTTCCTCACATTCCCCAGCAGCATTTAAGGAGGCTACAAGACCATGACGATGAGAAAATGCTTACCTTGCTGAGTGTTAGACTGGACCTTAAGACCCTAGCTGCCTCTGCTATTTTGGGTTTCTTTCACTAAGCTCAGGTGATTATATAGCAATCCTGAGATGGGAGATTCAAACTTTTGAAGCTTGCATCTGAGATGTAAAGATCTGGAGTCACTGAACTGTGTGCTTCCCGTGACAACACTTTCCTTGGAGCAGATGACAGCCTTTCACAGGAGAATGAGCCATGCATACCTCATTGGTCAACTTTGACTTGAAGCTTAGATAGTTGAGATCCAGGAAGAATATGAAATAATCTGCTTAACAGGCTTGCAAACACCTACCCACTTGGAGAGTAGAATATGTAACTTTCTATTGTCTAGAATGTGGGACTTACTTGGTTTAAAATAAAACTCATTTCTTAAAAGAGGGTAAAAGGAGAGGTAAAGCTTTAAATTCAGAAAGTAGAATTTTGTTGTGAACACTTAGGGGAAGCTGTGGAGCAGGCTTCTTCTCACACTGGGTGCAGAGGCCAGACTGTACTCTGTTACCCCCAGTTCCAACAGAATTCCATACAAACCTCCACAGCTGTTGGTGATCCACTCTCCTGAAGTTTGCTCCAGCCACTGCTGGTTGGGCCACCCTGGGGCTAAAACCATGGGCTCATGTGGGCCTGGGCTTGGCTCCCAGCATGCTGTGATGGACCCTTCCTGTACACCTGCCAGGCTGCCTTTAGTGGGAGATTTATTTCTCTCTGTCACTTTGTGGGTTCTGTAGCTCTATAATTTGTTTAGAGTCATATTTTATAGGTATTTGAGGTGGTTATGGGGGGAGCTCACAGAGTTTTCCTGCTTCTATGCTGCCATCTTCACTCCACCCCCTTCTAAATCACTTTTGATTGGAGAAATGGAAATTAAAACAATTCTGAGGTACCGCCAAACACTACTAGGTCTGTATTCCAAAGAGATCTTAAAAAAGGGGAAAAGATCTTAAATGCAAAAAAAAAATAACAGCAGCCCTTTTCATAGTTGTAAAATATTAGAAATTGAAAGGATGCTCATCAATTGGGTAATGGCTTAAAAACTGTGTAATATGAATGTAATGGAATGCTATCGTGCAATAAAAAATGATGAGCAGATACATTTCAGAAAAATTTGGAAAGACTTGTACAAACTGACCCAAAGTGAAATGAGCAGAACCAGGAAAATATTGTACACACTATCAGCAACATTGTGTGGTAATCAGCTGTGAATGACTCTGCTCTTCTCAGTAACATAATGATCCAAGCCAAGTATAAAGGATCAGGAAGGAAAATGCTATCCACATCCAGATAAAGAATTAATGGACTCTGTGACTGCAGATCGAAGCATTTTTTTACTTACTGTTTTCTTTTTCATGTATTTTTTTCCTTTTGATCTGTTTTTTCTTTCACAACTGTGATTAACACATGATAACCCATGTATAACCTATATCAAATTGGCTACCATTTTAGGAAGAGGAGAAAGGAAGGAGGGAGGGGGGAAATTTTGTAACTCAAAATTTTCTGAAAATAAATTAATGCTAAAAATTGTCTTGACATGGAATTTGGAAAACAATACAATAGATTATTTTTTAAAACAGCATCTGTGGGCTAGAAATATACAGAAAGAGATAGCTAAGATAGTGAAGGGTCTAAATCCGTGTCATATGAGGATTAATTGAAGATAATTAACATTTTTATCATGGGAAAGGGAAGAGTCATAAGACATAGGAGAACAGTCTTCTAGAATTTGAAGGGCTTCAATATGGGAGAAGATGTATACTTCTGTTTGACCCCAGGGGGAAAACCAGAAGCAATAAGCTAAAGTTATAAGGAGGCAAATTTAGTCTTGATGTCAAAGTTTTTTTCCTGACAATTGGAGTTGACCAGAAGTAGAATGAGAGTGGGGAAATGGGTAGTGGTTTCCACTCACTGGGGGCTCCAAACAGATGCTAGTTAATCACTTATCAGGTAGGTGACAGCAAAACTTCTTTTCCTTTCTTCTTCCTTTACTGGTTGGAAGATATTGATGATTATATCACTTCTAATTCTGAATTCTATAATTTTATTATTATTATGTTTGTTTACCTAAACATTATTTATGGTGCTGGGCACACATCACTATAAGTAGTGATACTTAGGGATGTAATATTTTCTTAGAACATTAATGAAGTGTTGGTTTCATTTTTTCTCATTACTGAATTGGGAGAATCTGTCTACATATGAAAATATTATATTGATTTCTAGAATTTTGAGTCAATATTGCATAATAATTGAAAGATATTAAAGTGTTATATAGAGCTCACTGAACTTTGTTAATCACAGCCTCTACTATCTAGTATCCCTCTGGTACAAAGATCAGTGGGTACTCCATGACTCTTCATTATTACTCATATACACTTTGTTTAGTGAACTTAAGCTAAAGGTAGTTACTGAAAATACTATTCACATGTGCTTGTTTCTGTGGAAATTCATGTGATAAGAGCTCATCAAAATATAATGAGAGTTTTCCAATAGAGTTGGGACTCAGAGATTATTTTAATTAGGTAAATATACACATTTAGACACTTCTAGGTGAAAATAAGAGAGTCAGAGTTTGAAAGTAGAAGATTGTCTACTCTCTGAGAGTTGTAAAAATTTCAACTCTATGAGAGTTGAAAATTCAAGACTTTCTCAGTAATTTTACCTACTGGGATGCATTTGCATAGCATTGGTGTTAGTGTGGGAACACCCAATGTGTGAGCCCTCCTGTTGAATAGTATGTAACAATTTGCAGTGCCTCCTGATGGTTAAATACAGTTTAAAAACATACATTGATGATTTGGAAAGAATCTTATGAACCTGAGAGTAAGAAGACCTTATTTAGAAATATCCCTATATTTTCTTTACTAGTTAATAATGCCCCCAGTGTAAAATGAAATCATTCATGAATAATCCAAAAAGGGACACTTTATAATAACCCAGCTTTAGGAGCATGAAGAAAACTGTGATCTCCTAATAAAAAGGGAAATAATTCTGTTTTCAGTATTATAATAACATTAACTAATCCATAGTGTGGCATAGAGGATAGAGGGCCAGTCTATTAGTCAGGAGGAACTGGGTTAAAGTCTTGCCACTGATATCTATGAGTGGTCTGATCATGAACAATTCATTAGCTCTTCAGAGCTCCAGTCAAATCTCTAAAACTGCAAGTTATAAACTATTTCCCAAACTGTATCAGTAGAAGGAATTTTCACACAAAGAGAACCCTACACCATGGAAATTGCAGGTCTGGAAAAAAATGCCTTCAGAGCTGATCTTTCTAGAATAGTTTTAAGACTGACAAAGCTATAAACATTAACTCATTTTGAAGAGTACAAATACAGGCCTATCAACTCAATCATTAAATTGGGTGACACAAAGATGGTAGAAATCCCATTAGAAGAAGGACTTTTGTTCCTGACACCTACACTCCTTTCCAAGGGTTCTTTCATCCAACAACATTATTTCAGTGCCATCTGGATTGAGCTTTCTCCTCTGAGAAAAATCTCCATCAAGAAGTGGGAAATTAAATTAGAAGAAAAAGCCTAATCTGCCCATATTCCATGAAAATTGTGTACATTTCCTCCCTTTGACAAACATACATTTCATAGTTGAAATCTCAGAGGGAAAAGACATTAATTTGGAGCACTTCTTTGGTAGACTCAAAAAGCAAGTACTATCAGTGCAGATATGGTCAAAGAGATGGAAGAAAGAGTTATAAGGCCTTTTTTAAAAAAATCCCTAAACTTTGCTGATGTTCTTCCTTCCTCTAGAAATACTAAATTTCCCTGTCATCCCCCCACCCAATTGAAACTGTCCAGTTCTTACTGTCTCTGGAGGCCCAATTCAGATGCTGTTTTCCCTAATTTGTCCCGTCTCAAAAACTATCTCTTCCTGCCCAAATCACCTTTGTACTTACCATGAACTGTAAGTAAGCCCTATGTAGAAAGAAATCATATCTTCCTTGTATTCACTGTACACCTTACACTTTACATGTAGTAGATAATATGTGCATATACATCTATAAGTATATATAAAATATATATGTATATATGCATGTCCATATACATACATATATACATGTATGTATACACATATATAAATTTAGGTTAGTATGAATGAATGAAAAAATGATCTTTCCAATAAAGTATGACAATTGAAATTGAAGAGATAATGGCTAATAGTAACTAGCTGGTTCAATGGATACAGTGTTAGATCTTTGGTTAGAAAGATGTGAGTTAATAGTGTCATGCACCAGTAGAAGCAGCAAGGTCCCGCAGCGTCCACACCACCACCCTAAACACCCAT
>JAQQSW010022330.1:0-10479 GCA_028646575.1 Pseudocheirus occidentalis
CTCCCAGTGGGAGTGGGTAACAGGGGAGGAATTGCTAGAATCCAGTATTTAAAGCTATACAATTAAATGCAACTGAGTAATAATACATACAGGGACAGGGGCAGGGAGGAGCTCCCTACCCTGCTAGAAAGCTAGAGAGGTGTTGGAGGAGGGCATAAAAGGGAACAGATTGTGGGAGGGGTCTTACAGTGTGATCAATGTTCTGGGCTGGGGGGTAGGGACAAAAAGGGGACAAAATTTGTAACTCAAAACCTTGTGGAAATGAATGATGTAACCAAGAAAATAAATTAAAATTAAAAAAAAATAAAAAATAAAAACAAAAATGAATCAACTGTGTCAAATACATCATGTGCAGTAGTTGTCATTTGAAGAGGTTTGTAAAAAAGGAAGTCATCTTTAAAATTGCCATCATTAATATTCCTCACATAAACCAGTAACTGTAAAGAGTTTGCAACATCTGTAGATTTATCAAGCTGGATACTAAATATTGGAAGTGGAGTAGATTTAATACCTGATCAAGAATATCAGTAGACATGTCATCTATTCTTCTTCAGACTCAATTTCATAACAAATTTATCTCTGATCACAACTCAAACAATGTCTTTGGCAGATGGCAAAAGTAAATCCTCAGCAATGGTGTGAGGTTTCACAGCTCTAGATATTCTGAAAGACACCAAATATGAAGCTTCAATGGTGGCTACGTTTTCTTTATGGTACTTGCCACCAGTGTCATGTCTGGCTTTCTTGAGTCCATCAGCTTTGCTTCTAAAATAGTTGGTATCCTTAGCAGCAAAGCTTGGATGCTTGCTATCAAAATGGCATTTTAGTTTGTTTGGCTTCATAGATTTAGCTGATAAAAATTCACAACAAATAACATTGCAGTTTCTCAATTTCTGCTGTAACTATTGAGGTGAAAACAAAGTGTAAAAAATCCTTACTATATTTTCTTTTCTTAATGTTCTTCTCTACACAATACATTGTCATGGGATGGTTTGCTAATGAAAATAATATATGACAATGGCTTTAATAATACAAAAGATAATGCATGGCATAGTTCAGTCAATACAGTTTATTAAATTTTCCTATGATTTACCATTCTGGTTTTTTTTTTACATACCCGTTACTATCACAAGGGGGCAGTATTTACATCAACCAGAACTGGATATAAAAAGACCTATCAGCATCCAGATTAAGTTCCCATGGTACAGGTATTTTTTTTTTGCAGTAGTTGATGATTTTACAATACATGATTTTATTTTTACCCTGTAATTATAATTCAAAAAGTGTCATTTTACCTCTAATGCTGCAGCTTTCAACACAGTAGCTGCTTTTAACAGAGTAGCTGCTTCCAACACAGCAGCTGCTCTGTACACGTATGACTGATCTGCATAAGTATATTATGGCACCAACACTGTCACATACACCTGTATTTGTATGGAATGTGTGTGACTGGGTTGGTGCGATGATGTCATCATGCCTGGTGCTTGTATGTGGGTGCATCTGCCTGTGGGTGGACCTGCCTGGAGACAGATAGAGGAGCAATATCTCAGTTCCTAAGACCATCAAAAATATTTTTTTTTCTGATGGTCTTAGGCAACCCCTGTGAAAGTGTCATTTGACTGCCAAAGGGGTCGTGACCCACAGGTTGAGAACCACTGGGTTAGAACATAGATTCAATAGAATATTTGGAATAGTCCTAATAAATATTTGGTTAAAAGGTCTGTACAGTAAATTTTCCCAGATAACCATTTTCATTTTTTATTATTATTTATGTACTAGGAAATCCCAAAGATTCTGCCATATCTTTTAGAGATAAACAACATATAAATTCCTTTAAAAAGTATCCATACTTTTCATAATTATTCTCTAGAATATAGATAGCTTTAAAAGTACCTGTTTCAAGTGTAAAAGTTAGTGAATATTAATTTTCCCTATGTAGATGAAAATTTTCTTTGAACAATAAAATAATACAAATTTCATGGAGCAATGGCATTTGAATCTCATTATAATAATTAGAGGTGATGATTGTCTCTGTGCTTTCCCAATTGCATATATGGGAAAGAGAAGCTTTCCTTAGAAATCATGCATCTGAACTTCTATTTATTGATGCCCAAGCCTAGCCATATGTACGATTAAAAAAAATCTACCAGTTTAAAAGAATCTGTGTAAAAATGAGTTTTAATGAAGACCACATTAACATAGACTTGTTTATTGAAAATATTTCCACATTTAGGTGTATATTACAAAGTGTAAGGATTCAACTTATGCCATTCAATTCTTTTAAGTGAAAAATAATAATAGTTCACATTTATATGGAACTGTGTGGTGAAATGAAGGTGTGGGGAGGGTAGCAAATATTTCTAAAGCACCTACTAAATGTCAGGTACTATGTTAATTGTTTGTCAAATATTATCTTAGATCCTCACAACAAACCAGTGAGGATGATGCAATCTCATTGCCACTTGAAAGTTCGGAAAAATGAGGCAGATAGCAATTAAAGACTTGCTCATGTTTGCACAGCTAGTAACTCTCTGAGTCCACATTTGAGCTTAGTTTCCTGTCTCTCTGATAAGTGCTCTATACACTGAAACACCTAACTGGCAACAGCCAGCCTGTTTATAAATACCTTTCCTCACAATGAATATAGAGTCTGAAAGTATGAATTTAATCCCCAATTTATAGAGGAAGAAATCTCAGTTTCTCTGAGGAGTTCTAAGGATATAAAATGGAAAAAAAACCCTTAGAGGCTTAGCTCAGCCCCTTCATTTTACAGATGAGGAAACTGACTCCTTGAAACAGAAAGAAAAATGACTTGTACAAGTTCATAGAGTTGGTATTTGGCGAAGCAGAAACTTGTGCCCAGGTATTCTGTTTCATATCAAACTTTCTTTTTGACAGATGCTTTAACAAGTCTCTGTCCACATATCAGTTGATCTGTGTAATGTTTGAGTTACATACTCATGTTTCCCCCTGCAATTACATGTCTACAGTGGACTCCTTCTAGGCGAGAATATTAAGGAAGGTGCAGAAGGATAAGAAGATTACATGTAATTCAAATAGTTTGGAAATATAACATCTAAGAGCTACAATGAATCTCAGAGGTAATTTAGTCTAATCCATACCTGAAAAATAATCCTCTCCACAATTTATCCTATAAGAAGCCAAATAGTGTTTCTTTGATACCTGAAAGGAACAAAGACTGGTGAATAGAGGAGAGGAGAGGAGAGGAAAGATGTATTTATTTAGTATCTATTACATGCCAGGAATGGTGCTAAGAATGTCATAGACATCTCACTTGATTAGGGCACACCATGTGTGCCCAGAGAAACTCTAATGTTTCAAAGTGGCTTTTCATTTTAACTTGATTCTATAATATGGTCTTTATAATTTTAAAGTTTTGATTTGATATTTGATGTAATGAGCATAAAAACACAGCATTTAGATGTTGCAGAATATACAATGCTGTATTTGCGGTCAAAATCAGTCACCTTTACCAAAGCACCTTATTACAAATGGTCTTCTCCTTTGTTTTGGTCATTTTAAGTTGGCTCACTATCTGGTTCAGGTTAAACATAATGAAAATTACCTACATCTTTAATAATTCACTTATTTATATGGCAAAAATCTGGGATTTTCTTGTTTCTATACTTTTAAAGTTGAGATCCAGAGTAGATTCATTAAGAGCAGGTCATTCCATAATAAATTCATTTCTTTCTTTCTTTTTGTTTTCACTGGAATGAGAGCAGATCAGAACTTTATGCATGTAGTTTATTTAGATCTTAGCAAAGTACTTTTAATAGAATATCTTACACTTTTCTTTTGGATAAAATATATAGATGTACCCTGGATGATAATGGAATTTTTTGATGCATTTCAGAAGTGTCTGGATGACTAGACTGAAAGAGGAGTTACTAGTGGTTCAATATCAAGAAGGCAGAATGTCTCCCACCGAATGCCTCAAGGACTTGTGTTTAGCTCTCTCCTGTTTCAAATTTTAGCAATGACTTAGATGGAGTAATAGATGATATGCTCTTTCTATTTGCAGATGAGACAAAACTGGAATGGTAACTAACACACTGGACAACAGAGTCAGAATCCAAAAAGTTGTTGATAGGCTAGAGCAGTGGGTTGAATTAATAAGATGAAATTTGTTAAGGATCAATGCAAAGTTTTACACTTGGACACATGCAAAAAAACCCAATTCAATTTACAAGCACAAGGTGGGGAAGCTTGACTATGCTCTCCTCTCACATCACCAACTTGCCTATTTGCTTTTACAACTACAAATCCTGTTGTTGCTGTTCAGTCATTTTCCAATCACATCATAACTCTTCATAATTTCATTTGGAGTTTCCTTGGCAAAGATCTGTTTCCTTCCCCAGCTTATTTTACAGATGAGGAAACTGAGACAATCAAAGTTAAATGACATGGCATAGATCACACAACTGCTAGTAAGTGTCTCAGGCCAAGTTTGATCTCGTAAAGGTGAGTCTGCCTGACTTGAGTTCTAGCTCTCTGTCCACTGTCCACCTAGCCACCGCTACAAGTTCTATAGACAACTCAGATTCAGCATGTTCAATGCAGAACTGATTGTCTTTCCCTCAAATCTCACCATTTCCCTCCTGAAAGTCCCTATTTCTAGTGATGGCATCACTATTTCTTTATCCTCCTAGATTGCTAGACTTGTTATTCTTCTCAATTCCTCCTTCTTCCTCACCCTACATTATTATTTAGATACCAAATATTACTGTTTCTACTTCTATAACATCTTTTTCCACTGCTCCTTTCTAACTATTCAGAGAGTGACCACCTTAGTTTAAGTCCTCATCAATTCTTTCTTAGATTATGACAATGTCCTCGCATTGTCTCCCTGTTTCAATTCTCCTCACTTTTGTCTTTCCGCAACCTAGCTACAAAACTGGCTTTTCTTAAGTGTAGGTCTGTCTGCATAACTCCTGTTTGCCAAAAGTTTTAGTGACATTCTATTGTCTATAAGACCAAATACCAATTCTACTGTTTAGCTTTTAAAGTCTTTCACTTTCTAACCTGAACTCATGTTTCCATCCTCGTCACATATTTTTCCTCCCATATTCCGTAATACCATATTTACTTTTTATCTTTTCCTCACGTATCTCTGTGACTTTTTACTGATCATCCTCAAAACCTGAAATTCTCTACCTCCTCATTTGCATAAGATAAAAATAATATCTTTCAAGAAGAAATCTAAAAACTGACTAGCTTTTGCATGAAACCCTTCCTGATCTCCCACAACTCCTCATGTTCTCCTTCTCTAACTACCTTTTATTTTATATTTATTCTTCATATACATAAATACTTTCTATGACAACACTCACTTCTGTCATTTCTTAAAGCACAATATGTTTCCATACCAAAATCTGTTGAACCATTTCCCCTAAGTAGCTCACAATACATTATTTAATCTTTGGAAGTCATATTGTCCTCAATGTAAAAGGGTAATATAAATGGCACCTATCACATAGAATTGTTATGGGACACAAATAGGTATATAAAACACTTGACAAACCTTGAATGTGCTATATGAATATGAGCTGTTATTACCCACGATCTAATTGATATGGATGCTCCCTCAGAAGGTACAGACTATAATCAATCTGTGTTTTCTTATCCTGCATAGTTCTCCATAATGCATTTTCCCCATAGCTGTCTTACTATTGTTCCTCAGGCATTACAAAGTTGTCATTATATGTGATGGCTCACCAAGAGCAAGCAAGACTTAATTATGCATCAATAAAATTATTGGATTTATTATAGTGTTGGCAGGCAAGTAAGTAGAATGGTAGTTTAGGAGAATGTTATAGATGTAATAATCATACACTGGTCTGTATTTTCTGCTGAAATATTATGCTCAGTTTTGCTAAGGTTTTGGTTTTAATCCTAGCTTCTTTGACCTCTGGAATATCATATTCCAAGTATTTTAATCCCTTAATGTAGAAGCTTTTGGATCTTGTTTTATCCTGATTGAGTTTCCATAATATTCAAATTGTTTCTTCCTGACTGCAGTATTTTCTCCTTTTCCTTGGAACTCTCAAACTTGGCTATAATATTCCTAACAATTTTCTGTGGGAATATTTTTCAGGACACAAATTCTTGAGTGAATTTTTTTTTCAATTTTCCCCTCTGTTTCTAGAAAATCAGGACAGTTTTCCTTGATAATCTCTTGAAAGATGATATCGAGGGACGTTTTTTTTTTATCATGTCTTTCAGATAGTCCAATAATTTTTAAATTATCTCTTTTGGATATATTTTCCAGTTCAGTGATTTTTTCAATGAGATATTTCACATTGACTTCTATTTTCTTCATTCTT
Organism: Pseudocheirus occidentalis; assembly: GCA_028646575.1. NCBI lineage: Eukaryota > Metazoa > Chordata > Mammalia > Diprotodontia > Pseudocheiridae > Pseudocheirus > Pseudocheirus occidentalis. The sequence goes on from JAQQSW010022330.1 coordinate 6,348, forward strand.
TTGGATTTTTTTCATAATATCTTGATTTCTCATAAAGTCATTATCTTCCATTCACTCCAATCTAATATTTTAGGAATTATTTTCTTCAGTGAGCTTTTAAACTTATTTTTTTTCCATCTGGCCAATTCCATCCCTCTCCTCATTGGCTTTTTGAATCTCTTTGAAATTTGAGTTGGTTTTTTTTAAGGTATTATTTTCTTTAGTATTTCGGGGAGTCTCCTTTAGCAAACTGTTGACTTGTTTTCATTATTTCCTTGAATCACTCTCATTTCTCTTGCCAGCTTTTCCTCTACTTCTCTTACTTTATTTTCACAATCCTTCTTGAGCATCTCCATGGCCTGTGACCAGTTCATATTTTTCTTGGAGGCTTTTGATGCAGGAGTTTTGACTTTGTTGTCTTCTTCTGGTTCTATGTTTTGATTTTTATCACCAAAGAATGATTCTATGGTCTGATTTCTCGTCCTGTGTTTGCTCATCTTGCCAACCATTCACTTGATCTTTGAGTTCTATGACATGGTAGAAATCTACTTCTGGAAAAGAGAGTGCTGTGTCACAAATTTCTGGGGTTTTGTACTGCTGTTGTCAGAACTTCTAGGCATCTACCTCAGAACTGTGAGGAGGACTGCCTCTCTATAGATGCCGCAAGCTCTGCCACACCAATGCTTCTCCTCACCCCAGGATGGCCACCCAAGACTGGTACCCAGATCTAAGTAGGGCAATCCAAGAGAATCCTGACTCAGCACTAGCAAAGAGATCTCTGTAGTCATTTGGTCACCCTGTTATCTGTGGGCCCTGAGCTCTGAAAGCAGCTGCAGCACCTCCTCCTTCACTACCTCAGGGGCAGGGACTAGACCATACTCTTTTCTTTCCTTTCACAGGTCTAACAGTGTTTCCCCACTGACCTTTTACTTTCTCTTTGACATTTTGTGGGTTGAGAAATCTGAAAACTACCACATCTGCCAGTGTTCATTCCCCTGAGGTCTGCTCTGACCAATCTATGCCAAGGGTATGTGCCACCCATCCCACATGGGACAGTGTTCTGCTCCTATTTCAGCGTGACAGACCCTTCATGTTGGCTGTCTTCAGTGGGAGATTTGTTTCACTCTGTCATTTTGTGGGTTCTTTAGTTCTAAAATTTGTTTAGAGTCTACTTTTAATAGGTGTTGGAGGTAGTTGGGGGATGAGCTCAAAGTTCCTAGTTTTACTCTGCCATTTTGGCTCTGTGGTTGATTCTTATTTTTAAAGAATTGTGAGGCTTTGGACCTCCTTTTCCATTTGGCCCGTTCTGCTTTTTAAGGAATTTTTCCTCTCGTATTTTTGGATCTCGTTTATCATTTGACCTAGTTTGTCTTTTAAGGTTTTATTTTCTTCAGTATTTTTTTTGTCTTCTTTACCAAGCTGTTGAATTTGCGTGTGTGTGTGTGTGTGTGTGTGTGTGTGTGTGATTTTCTTGTATCACTCTCATTTCTCTTGTATCAGAACTGTGATTTTTTTCTCTTCTTTCTGTAATGTTAAGAGAATTTGAAGATCTTCTCTGCCCATTAATAGGCATATAGAGCCCTAGTTCAGAGCTAGTCAGACTCTGGGCTATGGGGAGTTGTGAAGTAAATGCTGAGGCATGAGGATTTTCAAGATCTTTGGCACTCAACAAGTTAGGGGCCAAGTCTTTGTTATGTATTATGGGAGGTTAGCATTTTCTTTGGGGGTTCTCTCCAGAGAAGGATCTTTTTATTTCTTGGCCAAGACTCTTAAGCACCCATATGTTCAGAACCCTCCACATGCTTAGATGTCTGTATTCCCTTATTCCAGTGAAGTATGTAAAGTGGATAGCAATGTTTCTGTTCTCTACCTGGAGCCTATTTGTTGATCTTTGTGCTAATTTCTCTGCTTGTATTTTCTATATCACTTCTTTATAATTAAAGTAGGGTTGTTAACCTCTTTAAAGCTGTCTTTCCTTTATGAAGCTGATCAAAGAACCTGTGCTAGCAGGCCATCCTGTGTATGCTAGGGTGCTTGCTATTATACTCTTTTAATTAATTTCCAAAATTCTTTTTGAACTCTTTCATGACCTGAGACCAATTCATATTTTTCTTGTAGTCTTTGAATGTAGAAGCTTTGACCTCATTGGCTTCTTCTAATTGTGTGGTTTGCTCTTCCTAGTTACCACAGTAACTTTCTTTATTCAGAGTTTTTTTTCCTGCTCTTTGTTCATTTTCCTCAACCTATTATTTGACTTTTAACTGTTTGTTAAAGAAAGGCCCTTCTTCCTGTGTGGAGAGCAAACTGTCCCAAGCTTCAGGTGTTTTGTGTAGCTGTTTTCAGAAATACTTCTAGGTACCTGTAAGTTTTCATTTCTTCCAAGGTGATATGGTCAAAAGAGAGGTGTTTACTACTCTCTGGGCCTGGTCTCTTGTCTGTGAGCAACAACAAGCACTTCTTTTCTGTTCTGTAACTGTGAGGAGGATCCTTGCTCCATGGTAGCTTAAACTCTGCTATTCTAGTGCTCCTTCTCATCCTTGGACTGCCACCCACGACTATGACCTGTTTCCAGCTATGGGAAAAGCAGCTTCTTCAGTGATAGCAAAAGAGCCCTTGAACTTTCATTCTGACGAGTTGTTTCATCCCTTTTCCATGTGTGGGCTGATAGCTCTAGAAGTAGCCGGTGCCACTTCTACTGCTAATTTGGTTGTTCCTAAAACATGTTCCTCGTTTCTCGGGATTAAGTCTGTGCTGGTATGGCCTGCACTGGATTTTGCCCCTCTCCAAATGTAGCAGACTTTCCTATCTACCTTTCAAGTTGTCTTAGAATGGAAATTTGTTTCACTATCTTTTGGTGGGGGTTCCATTCTAGAATTTGTTTAGTCATTTTTAAAGGTATTTGGGGGAGACCTCAGACAAATCCCTGCTTTTACTCTGCTATGTTGGCTCTGCTTCCCAAATATATCATCATTTTTTTCTTCTTTTTCTCCTCACAATTGGTTTTGTTCAAAAGTTTTTCAATTTCATAATAACCAGAATTGGCCGTTTCTTCTTTCATGATCCCTTCTATACCTTGTTTATTTTTTCAAACCTTAAATAGGAAAGGTACTAACTTTCTCTGAGTTTTTATTTATTGACATGACCTTTTACATTCATGTTACTCATCTACTTATACTTCTGCTTCCCAAATATATTTTTCTCAAAGAATATTTAATAACCCACTTCCTCTCAGGCAAAAGGGTGTTCTCCATCCTCTGAACTCCAATATCATTTCATTTGTTCTTTTTTTGTGCACTGATCATATAAAACTATTTTTAATTTCTTTCCTCTCAATAGATTATAAGTGCCTTGAAAGTAAGCATGTATTTTTATCAAAAGTATCTTTTCTTTAAGTTATCAAAATTCTATTATTGACATTTCTTGATGATTATGACTTTGCTTAGAAATTATGGATTTATTAAGTTGAATGTTGGTATTTTGTGGGGAAAGAGGGGGACCAGAAAATTTTAGATTAAAAAGGGCTAAGGATTTTTTAACCCTTCAATCTCTGGGTGAAGAAGAGAAAATGTCTGGAGAAGGAAATGGCAAATCACTTCAGAATATTTGCCAAGAAAACCCCAAATGGGGTCTTGAAGAGTCAGTAGCAACTGAAACAAATGAACAACAAAAGAGAAAATGAAGGTTTTTCCCATTCATTTTCTCTCTGTTGCAGAAACATGAATCTTTCACTGATCCTAGAAGTCATTATTTCCATTCCTCCCACTGCCTTTCCTGTTATTTTGGGGGGAAGTAAACCAGCATAATTTTAATAATAATTGTAATTGCCTTAAGATCAAAATCCAAAGGGAGAGGACTGAAGTAATACCCTTCTGAACAAGAACAACAATGAAAAATATGAGACATAGTGGAGGAGTACAGAGTATCCACACTACTGGCATAGGAGGGAAAAAAATTTCCAGGAATTGACCTAGAAAGAAAATATAATAGACTCTTTGCAGTAATACAAGAAAGAGGAAGTTACCATAGATGCCTGAAGAGAAACTTAGTGTGTTAGGAGGGGTTATGGGTTTAAGAACAGAATAGTTTATATAGTGAAAGGGCATTCTGAAAATCGGCATTAAAGAGATATAGAAGAGATAGGCATTTTTTTTTT
>JAQQSW010022331.1:0-10479 GCA_028646575.1 Pseudocheirus occidentalis
CAAAGGGTCAAAATTATGGACTTCTGAATTGAAAGACAGAGGAATGTGAGTATAGATAGTTACACAAAATGTCAGTGATGACATAGAATAGAATCAATTACAGAATGGAATGAAAATCAATTAGATTTTCTCAAAATATTAAAATAACCACCACAAAAATCAAAACAACACTGATAAGTTATGACCAAACTTGGGATAATGCACATAAAGTCAGATTTTAATATGTTACTTAGTTTTACAGAACTTTTTTTTTCTTTAGATTTCATTATAAAGGATGGTTTTCTGGGAGAGCAGTGGGAAGAATATAATAGAAAATATAGGTGATATAAGAATAAAGGTATCAAAAATTTGTTTCAAAAGAAAAATGGTGATGATGGCTTTGACAAGAATTGGGGAAATTTGGAAGATGAGGTTTGGGAAGGAAAATACATTAAGCTCTGTTTTGGACATACTGCCCACCACAATCTCTTTCACCTCAAACTCCCAAGACCTTACTGCTAGGGCTCTTCAGCATGTAACAACTTGTACTTTTAATTATTTTATGAGTAAAAGCTTCTCTGACTGGACTGTATTGTATGCTCCTTGAGGGCATGAACTCTAATTTATATTTCTTTTTCATCCACGTCCTTATAGTCTCAACATATTAAAAAAAAAAAAAGAGTTCAAAAACTATTTGTCTGATTACCAGCAATGATCTTTTGAAAAATGAAGTCTCTCCTCTGATCAAGCATGAACATAAAAGATAGTCTCACACTTCAAGAAGCAGAAAGGACATTCACAGATTATTGGCACAACGGTGTTGTCTGATACATACCTCTTAGCTTCCTCTTTCTGCTGCTCTCTCCAACTACTTTCCATGTAACGTAAGGCATAATCACTCTCATCTTTATATCTAAAAATCAGAAATTAATGTTACAAAAGTACCTAAAGATAAACTATTTAACAAGATCACACAGTCTCATTTTAAGAAGTAAATAATGTCTATTAGATGACTAGGTAAATACACATTTAGTTTGGTACTTAGGGTACCATTGGTTTCTCTTGGGTGAATAAGAAAAAAAATCAGATATTCAACCACTCCAACATACTGATATGCCAATTTGTTCATCCATTCCCCAAATGTTAAGACATTTAGCTTGTTCAATGCCTCTATTACTAAATTCTACTTTTCTATAATTTTAATTATTCACAATCGACAAATATGACATAGCTGGGTCTTCACTAAACTTACTTATTACGGTCATAGCCAAAGATTTCTCGAATATGTTTTGATATCTCTTCTTGAGGCTCTCCTTCATCTTCAATGAAACCCTCCATTTCCGAGTCATACTCCTCATCCTCATCTTCCTCAAAATACCGTTTCCGGGCCATAGGCGGAAATGGGGACCTCTGAATGCCTAGGCATAGAAAAACCATTATACTTTTTAGGGGATGGTAATCATTTTATAATAAAATACAAAGACAGACATATTCCATATTTGTTTAATAATGCACCTATCAAGTCTTCTTTAAAAGGAAAGATACCACTCTCAATTGCTCAGTAGGATGAGAGGTGCCTTTGAGAGATGAACTCTACCAAGCCAGCTTTACTGTAAAATAACATTAATATTTTTGTGATTATTCAGTGATCAAAAGAAAAATGGTGATGATGGCCTTGACAAGAATTGGGGAAATTTGGAAGATGGGGTTTGGGAAGGAAAATACGTTTAAGTTCTGTTTTGGACATACTGCCCACCACAATCTCTTTCCCCTGAAACTCCCACTGTGAGTAAGCAGGTCTTGGGAACATAACGAATTGGGCTGTAAGCTAGTAAGCAGGAACATAATGAATCTGTCTATTCTAGCCCATCCTTCTATGACTCACCTGTGATAAGTTAGCACTTCATCCTGGATTCTGTTAGTGCTCTCTAGCTATTTTTAATATGTATGTTTGGGCAAAAATCCTTGTCTTCTGAACCATTATTGCTACAGTACACAGCCAAGCGCTTCATGCTGGCACTCCAGAAACTCAACCCCCAGTGGGCTCTGGGGGAGGAGCCCAGGAAAGGTGTCTCTTGGGGATACAAAACTTAATGTGCAATAGCGAAAGCTTCTCCCAGAGGGGTAGCTTCCATGGCACTTTTAGAGGTAAGAGCTAAAATCTCATATTGTAATCCATGAAATCGGTAGCAGCTCTGATGAATGAGCAAGATGATTCCCCTATCCTTTACCAGCACACAAACACACTGAAAGAGACTATACAAGAGATCCCCAGCTGCCGATGTCAATGTGGCTATTCCCCCATGGTGGGCAACACTCCCTCAGGAGCTCAAGTCTTACCTTGTGGGTATACCGTAGGTCTGTAGCCAGGTAGAGGGGACCTCATCCCATTCATCATTCCATTGCTGGGCCGGCTGATGATATTCTTGGAAGAGATAGTTTCTGAAACAACTGTGCACCTGGGCTTCACAGGGGGACCTGAGCCACTGACTGTCCGTCCTGGGCCCCCCGAGCCGCTCATGGGTCTGCCAGGGCCCCCCGAGCCACTCACGGGTCTGCCAGGACACCCCGAGCCGCTCACGGGTCTGCCAGGGCCCCCCGAGCCGCTCACTGGTCTGCCAGGGCCCCCCGAGCCGCTCACAGGTCTGCCAGGGCCTCCCGAGCCACTCACAGGTCTGCCATGGCCGCCTGAACCGCTCACGGGTCTGCCAGGGCCCCCCAAAATGCTCATGGGTCGTCCAGAGCCACCTGAACCGCTCACAGGTTTCCCAGGACCACCCAAGCTGCTCACAGGTCGCCCAGGGCCACCTGAGCTAGGTCGCCCATGGCCACTTGAGCCACTGACAGGTCGCCCAGGTTGGGTTACCGTCCGTCCTATGGAGCCTGTACTACTGGCTAGCCGACCAGAGCTTCCTAAATTGCTTGGAGAATGCCCATGGCCACTTGAGCCACTCACAGGTCGCCCAGTGGGGCCTGAGCCACTGATTGAGCGTTTGGATCCATTTGTTTGCTGTTCAGGTCCTAAGCTAGAGCTGCCACCATGTCTCCTAGGACTTGGGTTTGGGACCGGCCGAGAAGTCCCTACGCCTGGCCGCCCTGAGATTGAGCTAGAACTGTTCCCTGGCTGCTTGGCACCTGAATTTCTTGTCTTGTCATGAGGAACAGAGAGAGCCCCAGACTTGGAATGACTAGGATGAGAAGAAGGGGATTTGGGGAGCCTGTGCTCACTGGATTTTTGAGTCCCACGAACCACAGTCTTTGAGATTCCTGTGCCTGTAGAATGGGAGCTGGGGCGGGATTTCTCTGTCCCATTAAGCAAGAGGCTATGGCTTTCAACTGATGAGTGCTGGAAGCCATCTCCAGACCCTGTCTTGGGCCTCTCTCCTGGCTGGGACTTAGAGGACGGCAGCCTCATAGGTTTTTCACTAGCTGCAATAGGTCTAGGTTTTTTCTCAGCACCTATTTGGGGAAGGTGGCTCCCCCTGGAAGAGGAATGTTTGTCCCCGGGCCCTTTGTGTCTTGCACTAACACTCTCTTTGGGGGAAGGAACCTTTTTAGACACAGTTGGAGGAGCTAGCTTTTTCTCTCGTTCAAGCATCTTCTTCTCTTTTCCTCTATCTATGTTTTTGTGTTTTCGCTCTAAGAATTCTTTTTCCCTCAGTTCTTCTGCAGTCCTGGGCCGTTCCTCTATTTTCTTTACTACCTTAATCTCCACAGGTTCATGCTGCTTTTTCTCAGCTAGCCGGAGTAAGTCTGTGAAATTCATGGGTGGAGGGGCACTTTTGAGGGGGGCCTTTGGTTTGGTTATAGCCTTCGGAGGGGGTTCCTGCTCCTCATACTCTTCTGACTCATCATGCTCTGACTCCGTCTGATAATATTCCAAAGATTCTGCTTCTTCCTCATTCACAAATTCTTGGTCTGCAACCTGGACTGTGGGTACCTCAACTACCTGCTTCCTCTTTGCCTTCTCTTCAAGAGGAATCCCGTCATAACCATAGAAGTTGTCCTTTGTCCGTTTTGCCATAGCTCTTGCTTTTTTGTCATGTTTTAGCTCAATGCGCTTTTTTACCAGCTCTTCCTTTTTTCTCTTTTCTTCTAGGGCTAAAAATGATATATAGGAATATGTTAACACAACAAGAGGGTAACAACTTGCCATGTGGAAGTAGAGAAATACAAAATGCAAGCTCTAAGTTCATAGACATCTAGGAACTGAAGTAAGGAAGTTATCTGAAACAAGTATCACGTAACGCCATTCACTCACATAATGACTAGGTTATATATGGTTTTCTATATGACTGACCACATGAAAGATTGAGTTACGCAATCCAACAAAATGGTCTAGCAAGCTGACTTCACAAATTAGCTCAGTCTCCAAGAACCTTCAAGTTCATCATTTGCCTTCTGAAAGAGCCGTGACTAAGTCTTAGACTTCACAGCTACTAAGATTTAGCTTCTGTATTAACTGCACCATTGCCTTTATATTACTATATATTTTATGTTGCAAGTAAAATCAAGTAGACTGAGTCACCAAGCTCTGAAGCACTATCAGTTTCTTAGTCAAGTGTGAATTTACTAATAAAGAGGTCAAGGGCTTCCTCAGCAAGCCCAAAGACCTTGAGGAACAGAGGGAGGCAGTTCCTTTATAAAAGCACAGAACAAAGAACAGAAAGGGGCAGGTGAGAAAAACAACAGAATTGGTTAAAGCAGTGACACCATCATGGGGATGGGGATGATATGATTGTTTAAAAGTCTAGAATTTGGGCAGGTAACCCCAGTGTTGATGGATATTGTCCACCTAAGTCTTGCAGGAATAACTCATGGTAGATAAATTTCCTCTGGTTGTACAAAAACAGCTAGAGACTTTATTTCCTGGAATGGCACCGTGCTGGCTGACAGAGATAACACGTGTCTAAGAATTGAACCAGTACAGTTAATGGTACAGAAGACGACAAATGTCCCTGATATGAAGTGATTTGCAGGTAGTGTTGAGATAACAACCCTTTGAATTAAAGTGTTTTATGAGAGCACTGAACTTTTAAATTTAGTTCTAAGTTTTTCTTCAATTAAAAGTGACTGACAGGAAAAGAAAACCTTTGCATTTTAACTGAAAGGCTAAAGTTTTGTACTCCTAAGTTTCTTCATTCAGACAGAGCAAGGGCTTAGGCTGTTATACAAAATACAGAATAGAGTAAGTTACAAAATAGGATCAACTGTAAAAATGGAGAGCTAATCTAATTTTCTCATTTAGTTTTATATTTTAGGAACACAAAGTATATACCATGTCCATATACCATGTCTCAAAAGAAGGCTGTTCTCAGCAAAAAAAAACCAAAAAAGTGCACTGAGCTGAAATATGGTAAGACAGTGAGAGCCACGGTCAATTGGGCAGTCTTTGGCTTTAAGGAATTTATGATCTAATAAGGATCATAAGACAGGCACTAAAATCCTTTATATCATAAACAACACTGACAAGAACAAACAAGGGAGTGGCTAGGTGGCGCAGTGAACAAAGCACCAGGAGGACCTCAGTTCAAATGGGGTCTCAGACACTTAATATTTACTAGCCATGTGACCTTAGGCAAGTCACTTAACCCCAACTGCCCTGCCTTCCCCCCTCCAAAAAAAAAAAAAAAAAAAAAAGAATAACAAGTACATTAATAAACTGTAAGTACAAAGGGATTGTGATGATGGGAGAACTAAGGGCAGAATGATGACATACCTTTTTTCCTTAGCTCTTCTTCTTTCCGCTTGAGGAAAGCTTGCACTGCTGCTGACTGGACACCCTTAACTTTGGGATCTCTTTTAGGAGGACCTACCGCCAAACTGTATCTTTTCTAAAAAGAAAAAAGAGAAGTTACAATAAACACGCTATACCTCTCAACCATCCCACAGCCCATTTATTTCCTAACATAACTAAGTTTTTTTATATAATAGGAGATATTCCAGGCGTGAGCTGAAAGAACATCTGTGCCCAAAAGGGGCCTGATTCAGTCCCACAACTGGGTGTTTCTTAAGACAAAAACAATATGAAGAGAGAACTTCATATGTGGATCGCCGAGGACCAGCAATGATTCGAACTAGGGCAATTCAGACAATTTAGTGCTTGCTGTAGCTTTGATTTGGCACCTCTATTTTCTGGCATTTCCCTTGATGATGCTATGACTACCCAGTGAGCCTTACCATCCTCTGTCTGCCTTGCTTCCATCATGACACACAGATACACTTTTCCAGCATCCACGGTTTCCTTGCAAGATTTACTTCAATTCTACCTCTAAGCCTTTCCTCTTTTCAGTCTCCAAAATAGTCCATATATTTACTAAAGAATCTTGAAAAGCATGCTTTGATATATTTAAGATTCTAAAATCATTTTTTTTAAAAACACAAAATTTAACAGATCTCTCCCCATTCTGAAAAAAGGACTTATCTTTAGATACTTGAGGGTCTTAGGTAGCAACAGGAGAAGGCAAAAAATTGATTAGAACAAGGGTTCAGAACCTAGAATGGTGCATCCAGGGAGTACAACAAACTTATCAACAGAGAGTACTGTTAATATTTGACAACTATATTATCCTATTAAGCTTAATTAACCTCTTTATTTAGGTTACATGGATGGTAAACTCGAGAATTTATTTCCTTTCATAGTAAAAAGGGAAGAAGGGGTTATGATATAGTTTACTAAAAAGCAAAGTGGTATGGGTACTGAAAAGGCTTGGGAACCTTACACTAGACCCACGAGGGGAATTTCTGTCTAGCAGGTACTATGGAATGGGTTCTCAATAATTAAGATTCCACCTTTCAAAATAAGTATTTCCCTATTACCCTGCACCAATCCTGGAAAAATGTACACATAGTATAACTGAAAAATAATGGCCAGTCTGAGTTGAATAGATACATTCAAATCTTTCCTTGGCTTAAGATAAGAAAGAACACTAAGAAAAAACTGGAGCTGATGAACATTTCTTTTTTTGGGGGGGGAGGGCAGTTGGGGTTAAGTGACTTGCCCAAGGTCACATGGCTAGTTTTTTTGTGTTAAGTGTCTGAGGCTGGATTTGAACTCAGGTTCCCGACTCCAGGGCCAGTACTCTATTCACTGCGCCACCTATCCGCCCCGCTGATGAACATTTCTAACTACATAATGATCATCTTTCTTTAGGCTTTTAGGATAATGAGTGCATCCTCTTCATAAACTGAGTTCTCTACAATTCAGATGAAGATTCTATTTCAATTCAAAAAATATTTCTAAAGCATCTATGTGCAGGGTTTGTGCTGAAGTTAAATATTAATTTGCAAAGTCAACTGCCTGACTCTTAGCCAGGTTTATATTTTACTTCCAAATGGCTACTATCCTTCCTTCTGAATGCCTCACTAGCTTAGACAGATGGCATTTCTTTGGGTTTTGATTCTTACGCAATATAGTCACAAAATGACTAAAACTAAGATAATGTTTATTTGAATTACTAAAATGAAAACAAAATGTGGCACTCTCATTGCAGACCTATGTTAAATATCAAACTAATCACTATATAGGCCTGGATTTGAATTAGTTCCAGGATGATCCCACATTTCATTCATGAAACTGTATCAGATAAGAGAAAGAAGACTATCACAAGTCCAATGATCTTGGTGAAATGAAAAATAGTAATAAGATAGCAAGTTAACAATCTCAAGTCAAAAGTGCCCAGGAGGCCTGGTGAGAAAAATCTAAGGATCCATACAGATGCATGTAGTACAGGGGACACAGAACATTCTGAAACCGCGTAAAAGTGCCTGCTAAGTGAGTTTATTCATGAAGCCAGATCTAATTTAACCTGTATATCCTGTTTAACAACAATGCTACCAGCACTGAAAAAAAAAATCTACCAAGAGAAATCCTCACTGAGGTATCCAAATGTTTATCCTTAGTCATCTTGTATTTCAGGCTTCCAGAATTCACAGCAAACTACTATGGTGGTTATGGTAGTAAAGCATTAATCAACTAACCAGTATTTACTTAGCCTGGTGCTGTACCGGGACAGCTAGGTGACCTGTGAAGGGCATGGAACCTAGAGTACCTGAGTTCAAATCCAGCCTTAGACACTTACTTATATGACCCTGGGCAGGCAAGTCATTTCACCCTGTTTGCCTCACTTTCCTCATCTGTAGAATGAGCTGGAGAAGGAAATGGTAAATCACTCAGTATCTTTGCCAAGAAAACCCCAAACAGGGTCACGGACAGTTGACTGAAATGACGTAACAGCACTCTTGTACCAGTTAATGTGGAATGTAAAAAGTATAAACAGCTCCAGCTCACAAAGAACTTAAGAAACTATTATAAGGAAAGGATGAAGGGTGAAGACTTTGGAGAAAGTGGAACTGGTAGATTCCCAACCCTAAAACAGAAGGGTCATTTGAGGGGCTGTCTCCTAAAAGGAGACTGAGGCTTGATCTCAAGTGACTGAAGAATCAGAAGGTGGGAAGCCAGTCAAATCCTTCCTGAAAAATCAGTCATGAATTAGTTTATTACACCTCTACCATTCTTCAAAATTCCCTAACTCTAATCCTCCCACTACTGGCCCAGAAGTGGGGCCCTCAAGTCAGAACCTAACCTGACACAGAAAAAAATGGCAAAGTTCCTTGCTTTGTTCCTGTTCTCTCTTCCCCCATACTCCTACCACGGTGGTAGCTCAAACTAGCAGAAAGATGAGGTCTCCCCAAAAGGGACACTAATTTTTGGGTGGGAAAGAACTCAGGTTAGGATTAGATAATATGTAAAACACATCCAAATCCACTTCTCTTCCCTTTTTCCCAGAGGGTATCACCATCCCTCCAAGGCTCACAGGTTCTCCACCTTCCTAGGGTCCTTCCTTAACTGAAAATGCTCTCTTCAAAGTTAACCAAGATGTCTTATTACCAGGCCAGATGGCTTCTTCTTGACCTCTCTGAAGCATCTGTCACTGTTGATAACCTTTTCCCATGGATCCTTACTATGTCAACATAAATTTTAATAATTTTTCAGTCATTTCCTCTAAGTTTTCATCAAGATTCCTTATCCGTTTGATCCTACTCACTTTTCTTCTTATATAGTCAGTACATACTCCAAGTAAATGAAAAAATTTTAAACACTATAGGCCAAGAACTAGGCTAAGCTCTGGGGATATAAAAACAAAGACAGTTACAGCTGCCAAAGAGTTTTCATTCTAATAGGGACAGAGAAAGGTACTGAAAATTGCAGGGATAGTGAGTGGAACCACAGCAGACTGGAAATCCTTCCAGAACAGTGAGGCAATGTTGAATATTTGCTAATGGTTAAAAAACAAATCCCCCCCCTCCACCAGCCATTAGTCCCATGTCTCCTTCTTTCTTTCGGCCAAACTCCTTGAAAAAGGCATTATTCTGTTGTACACAAACTCAAATCCCAGGTCACTTCGCACCACCTGACCATTAAGCCCCTGTTGTATTTCTGTCTTTGTCTCAGTTTTATATTTCAGCTTGAAACTGTTTTAAGGCAAGTCTGGGCATACTGCTCAAGGTGTTCCCTAACTCTATCTACCCTAATCAGCATTTCTTTTTTTCTCCTCGAATCATTACAGTGTACCAGGCTTATTATGGTGTAAGAATCTTATCTAGGGTACCATCCTGTCCTGCCCCGGGTTACCAAGCAGGGCCCCCATCCCCTTTGCCCCGAACATGACCCTAGCCTGTTCTGGGGAATTCCAGTCCTCCCCTCCTACCCCCCCCCCTACAGCCTGAAGAATTCCAGTCCCCCTCATCCCATGACCCTCCATCCTGTGCCCACCACCCAGTTCTGGGAAAGACCCTCACTTCACAGGAAGGTTGTACCCCTGAGTCAAGTAGATTTAAACCAATGGCTGTTCTCATAGCTTTTGCCAGATCCCCTCCCTATTATAATTTTGTGGTTTTAGCCTTTATAACCAAGATCTGTATTTCCAAAAATTACTGCCAGTTTGAGTGCTGAACATTCAGTTAGTTGCGTGCTTAATAAATCCACATCTAAATTTACCTTGAACCCAGGTCCCAGCTCACTCTTACTCTCTGCACAATTCTATCTGTCTTCCAATTTCTTTCCTCTCTCTTCTCTACTTTCTTAACCCTCTACGATCTATCCCTCACACTCAACTGTTGTCCAGTGAAGCCAGTGATCTCAGACCTTGTTCCTCTTTGATGTCACTGAAGCATTTGGATGTTACTCATTTCTTCTCCCCTTGGGTATTTTCTTCTCTTCAGGTTTTTATTACTCAGCTTTCTCCTAAGTCTGATGTATTGAGCCATCAGTATTACTCCTACTCCAACTGTGAGTGTATCCCAAGGTTCTGTTCAAGGGTCCTCTCCTTTTTTTCCACTCTAAATCTCTTTCTGGATGACCTCATCAACTTCCAAGGGTTCACCTGTTATCTCTACGCACACAATTTCCAGATCTCTCAATCTATCTATCCATCCATCCATCCCTAGTCTCTCTCCTGAGCTCCAGTCCCATATCAAATGCTCACTGGACATTTAACC
>JAQQSW010022332.1:0-10479 GCA_028646575.1 Pseudocheirus occidentalis
CTGTAATATTTTCTCCTTAATATGGGGGTTCCAGAACCTGGCTATAACATTTCTAGGAGTTTTCTTTTGGGGATCTTTTTGAAGAGGTGATCGGTGAATTCTTTCAAGTTCTATTTTGCCCTCTGAATCTAAAACATCAGGGCAATTTTCTTTGAGAATTTCTTGAAGGATGCTTTCCAAGTTCTTTTTCTGGTCATGGGTTTCAGGCAGACCAATAATTTTCAAATTGTCTCTCCTGGATCTCTTTTCGAGGTCAGTGGTTTTTTCAAGGAGATGTTTTACGTTGCTTTCTATTTTTTCATTTGTTTGTAACTGTTTAATTGTAACCTTGTTTCTTGTAAAGTCATTAGCTTCCACGTGCTCCACTCTAATTCTGAAGGAATTACTGTCTTTAGAATGTTTTTGAGATTCTTTTTCCATCTGGGAAATTTGACTTTTTAAGGCATTCTTCTCCTCATTGGCTTTCTGGGCCTCCTTTGCCATCTGAGTTAATTTGTTCTTTAAGGAGTTTTCTTCAGGCAGGTTGTTGACTCTCTTTTCATGATTTTCTTGCATCATTCTCATTTCTGTTCCCTATTTTTCCTCCACTTCTCGTATTTGTTTTTCAAAGTCCTTTTTAAGTTGATCTATAGCTTGTAGGCAATCTTCATGTTTCCTGGAAGTATTTGGTGTGGGAATTCTGACTGTGTTGTCTTCCTCCTGTTCTGTGCTTTCATCCTTTTTGTCCCCAAAAAAGGATTCTAGAGTTTGGTTACTGTTCTTACTTTGTTTCCTTTTCCTACTCATGATGCCAGTAAATTATTTGTGTTTTTGACTCTGTGGAACTCTGCTTCCAGGACGGGAAAGCTCTGTCCCAAATTGCTGGGGTTTTCACAGCTGCCAGAGCTATTAGGAGGGTGCTGCAGCCCCCACCAGCTTTGGCTATCTGAAAACACACTGCAGGACCACCACTCAAGACCATGATCTGGATCCATGCCGCTCAATGCAAGAGCCCTTGGCCCTGATCAGTCCTCTTGGCCCTGATCAATCCTCTTGGCCCCCCTGCAATTGGCAGGCCAGGAGCTCTGCAGCAACCCAGTGGAAGCAGTTGCTGCTTACAGCTGATCCTTCCCCTTCCTGCTGCTTCCTTGCCCTGGGAGCAGTTTGGCTAGACTGCTTTTCCTCCCCCAAATTTAGCTTGAAAGCTTGAATTCCACTGACCTTTCTCTAAGCCTTATTTTTCCTGGCTTGATAAATGTGGAGATTGCCCCAGGTGCTGCCAATCTGCTCTCTGGTAGACTCAAGCTGCGGCTCCTCCTGACTGCCTTGGGGCCTGGCTGTGGTTTTCTGGGCTGGGCCAGCCTGGGCTCCCAGCCTGCTGAGATGCACCCCACCTGCTGAGCTGCCTTCAGAGAGAGATGAGTTTTCTGTACTTTTGTGAGTTTGGGAGCCCTAAAATTTGGTTAGAGTTGTATTTTATGGGTATTTAGGGTGGCTTTGTGGGAGCTTCGAAACTCCCACACAGAGAAAAGGGAGCTTCTACTGCTTCTATGCCGCCGTCTTGCCTCTGCCCCAGTGTTTTTTCTTTGATCTAGATTTTGGCCATGTTGTTATTAGTTTTCAGTTTGGGATTTCTTTCAGGAGGTAACTAGTAGGCTTTTTATATTTCCACTTTTCCCTCTAGTTGTAAGAGATTTGGGCCGTTTTAAGATTTCTAGAAATAAGATATTCAGGTTCCTTTTTTGTCCATGGCTTTCAGGTAGTTCAGTAATTTTAATATTGCATCTTCTTAGTCTCTTTTCCAGGTCAGTTGTTTTTACTATGAGACATTTTACATTCTTTCCCTGGTTTTTTTTCAGTCTTTTGACTCTGTTTTAATATTTCCTGTTATTTTATAGAATCATTATCTTTTATTTGGTCCATTTTAATTTTTAAGACATTTGTTCGTTGGACAATGCTTTATATGTCTCGTATCAAGCTAATTCTCTTTTTGTTTCTTTCTTTCATACATCTCATCTTTTCCAGTTTTTACCATTAGCATTCTCCTTACATTCATAAAATAATTTTAAAACTCTACCTCTTCTAGAAATTCTAGTTGAATTTTTGCCCAAGCTGTGTTTTTCTCTGAGGCTTTTCTTGTAGATGTTTTGGAGTAATTTTCTTCTTCTGAGTTTTGGTTTGTGTTCTTTTGTCACCACAATGGGATTTGTTTTGGGTTTTTTATGTTTATGTTTGTTCATTCTTCTAGCCTGCTTTTTTTGACTTCGAACTTTATATTAGTAGTAGGCTGTATATACTCTTGAGGGAGAAATGTTTGGGCTCATCTTGTATCCTCTATGGTTCTGCTGCTGTTGTTTTGGAATATTGAGTGTTGTATTATTTCAGGATGTGAGGAACAGCTCAGACTGGAGGTGCAGGGGAAGCTGTAAACTTTTAATGCTCCCTAATTTGTCTGTTCCAAGACATTCCAATTTCTTTCCTGCTTGAAAAAAAGTTCCTGCCCAGGATTTGGATCAGAACAACACAACTTTAAGTTTTCCCTGGTTAGAATTCTAGTAGACTGCTACTGTATTCAGCCACCATAAATGAACTGGACTGATCTGCTGGTCTGGAATTCCAGCTCTGGTTTTCCTCTGCAAGTTTGAGACAAGGGTAGAAGTTGTAACAGAGACTCTTCCCTTGGGGTCAGCGCCGCATACCAGTTCCTTGCTTTTGAACTTGCTCTTTGCTCTGTGTACAGTCTAGGACCTGGGACTTCTCACTCTGGAATGCCACCCTTAGGCATAAATCCCTTCCTCAGTCTTCTCTCCCCTTCCTCAACTTCCTTTTGCCTCACTTTAGCCTAGTTTGAGAATTATAGTTCATTATTCACTTATCTTATCCATCTTCTTATTCATCTAAGTGGTTTTTCCAGAATCTTCCCTCATTTCTTCCCTCTGACTTCTTACATTTGTTAGTTTTCTTTTTATTGTACCTTTCTCAGAAATATTTTTGAGTTCTTTTCTTTAATTCTTTTTGCTTCCAGCAGATTTTGAAATTTTTTTCCTCTTGAGTCATAGAAATTACCCTGTGTTCCAAATTGTTGAGTCCAATTTTATCCTTTGCCCTCCCCATCATTGTTCTCCTCCCCATTGGCATTTCCATTTCATGTGTAGGTCCTTATTTCTCCTTTCTCCCTTCTGGGTGCCAGCCGCCTAGGAGATCACCCTCTCTTTCTCTGGGCCACGATTTTGTCCGTGGAGTCATAACATTCTCAGAAAATGTAGCTCCCTAGTGTCCCAACTGTCCAGATTAACCGTTAAGATCCACTTCTTGAGATCCATATCTCCCATCCTCTGTTTAGACCTCTGTCACTATAGAAATGCTTTTCAGTAGGAACTTCTCTTCCACTTTGTTATGAGACTCCTCCTTTTCTGCCCATCTCCCAGCCCTATTTAGACCAGGCCTAACCAGGGCTGTTCTAACATTTCAGGCTTAGGATTTAAAGTGGAATGAGGTACTCACAGGCTACAAAATGCAATAAAAACAACTTTACTGATAAATTGAAAGTGTATAATTTCTAAATAATAAAAGGATACTGCTTTTTGGTAATATAACTCAGAAGGAATAAGTTCTTCATGTTTCAAGGACTATCTGCTTGCTTCCTTTGCTTAAGTGTCAGAGAATGAAGTGGCCCCCTCATTTGCAAAACCTTATCTTATGCCTTTAATTCCATTCATCCCACTCTCCAGCCACTCCATCTATCTTTCATTTAATCTGTTTCTCAGACTTTTTAACTGATTTTTTGTCTTCTATCTAAAGCCATGTCCAGGTCTTGCCATTCTTCAAAAAACTGTCTTTGATCCTGACATTCTCTCAAGGTATTATCTTGGCTCTCTTCTGTTTCACTGCCAAACTCCTAGAATGAGTCTTCTGTATTTTTTTAATGTATTGCTTCACTACCTAGTCAGTTCTCAACCCTTTGCAATCTGACTTGTCTGTTTCTTTGGATGGTACAGCCAGTCTTCTCCTCACTTAGATTCATAAATTTGGAGTTATCCTCTTCTCTTATTTCTCCCTCACCACACATAGCCATTCATTTACCCAGTCTTGTCAGTTGTACTTGTGCAAAATCCCTTTCATCTGTGATCCTGTCTCCATTCACTTGGCTACATCTCTAGTTCAGGCCTTCATCATCTCTTGCCTGGACTGTTGCTATAGCCTCCTTCATCCTTTATATAGTTGCCAGTAGTATTCTGAAGTACAGGTTAGACCACATCATTCCCCTGCTCAAGAAGCTCCAGTGGTTGGGGCCCTGTTGCCTCTAGGATCTGATCTTTACTACCTGTATGAGGCAAGTCACTTAAACTTCCCAAAGCTTCAGTTTTGTCATCCCCGGCAAGATATTGAAGCAGTTGGACTAAATAGTCCTTGAGATCCCTTTGAGCTTTAGATTTGTGATCCTATGAAACATTTTTCAGTTTGGTTTAAAAATATATATATAATATATGTATTTTTGTTTTTGTTTTTGTTTTTGTTCTAATCAGCCAAAATCTGCCTTCTCACACTATCCAAGATCTTCCTTCTCACACTATCACCTACTCTCCCCATCTTCCGATAGAGAACACAAGAAAAACAAAATTCATTAACATATATAGTCAGTCAAAACAAATTACCACATTGACTTTGTTCTAAAAAAAATAGTCTCATTTTGTATTCTTAAGTTTTTCACTTATCTATTAGGAGGTGGGTAGCATGTTTCATCATTAATTCTCTGGAATACTGATTAGTTTTTAGGCTAATAAAAGTTCAGTACAATATTATCCATCACGTTTATTTACCATATCTTGTACATACCAGATTCTCATTCTTAGCCACCTCAAAAAGACCTATAAATATTTTTGTGCATCCTTAGAATTTAGTTGCTTTGAACTAATCTTTTCTTTAATCTACTCATTCTCTAAATTTCTCCTCACCACCCTCCCTTTTTCTTCTTATTTCACTGTTGAGTGAACTATATTTCTGTACCCCAGCTATGTGTGCTTATATTTTTCCTTCTTTTGACCAGTTCAGATGAGAATGAGGTTCAAGTATCAGCTTCCTTCTTTGTATGGATGTATACTTGTGTACCCTGAATCTGTGGGATAATTTTGCCTGACATTTTCTTCCTTCCCCTTCCCTTCTCACCCTTCCCACTCTGCCTCTCCCCTTCCCCCACCAAGTGTATTTTTATCCATGTTTCTTTCCATTATTAAGAGCATCAAGATATAACAGAAGCACTTTCAGGCCTTTCCTAATTTAGACACTGTGTATGAATTCTGAGGATTATAGGAATTGGAGGAGACACATGTATTATTTTCCCATATATTTGAATGTAAATAATTTAACTTGTTGAGTCCTTTATTGTTGTTCATTCATGTTTACCTTTTTGTATTTTCCTTCACTCTTGTGATAGCACTTTACATTTTCTCCACAGCTTTTGATCTTTTCATTAGGAATG
Organism: Pseudocheirus occidentalis; assembly: GCA_028646575.1. Taxonomy (NCBI): domain Eukaryota; kingdom Metazoa; phylum Chordata; class Mammalia; order Diprotodontia; family Pseudocheiridae; genus Pseudocheirus; species Pseudocheirus occidentalis. Next base: position 5,459 of record JAQQSW010022332.1, read on the forward strand.
CTTAGAAGACCTCTATTTCTTTAAAAGTTCACCGCACCCCCCCTCTTTCGTTCCCCCCCATAGCATTGTACTCAGTTTTGCTGGATAAGTTTTCCTTTACTGTAAGACCATATATCCTTTGACTTTTGGAATATAATATTTTAAGTTCTTTGTTACTCTTTAGTGGTGGCTGCTAAATTTTGTTTGATCTTGACGGTGCCTCCTTAGTACTTGAATTCTTTATTTCTAGCTGCTGGCAGCATTTTTTACTTTGACCTGGCAGCCCTGTATTTTGGCTCTGATATTCCTGGGAGTTTTCATTTTGGGGTTTCTTTCAAAAGATGACTGGTGAATTCTTTCTTTTTCCACTTTGCCCTCTGGTTCTAAAAGATGTGGATGGTTTTCTTTTAAGAAGGGTCTTTTCTTTTTGGTCATGGCTTTCAGGATTATGATTTTTTAATTTTTCTCTTCTTGGTCTGTTTTCCAGGACTTTTGGGGGGGGGGTGTGGGGAAATAAGACAACTTGCATTTTCTTCCATTTTTTTCAGTCTTTTGATTTTATTCTAAGGTTTCTTGTTGCCTCTTGGAATCATTGGCTTCTATTTGGACCACTTGAATTTTCAGGGAGTTTGTTACTTGGGCAAGATTTTGTACTTCTTGTGCCAAGCTGTGAATTCCCTTTCCAGTTCTTTCTTTCATAGATCTTTTTCTTTTCCAGTTTTTTTTTCCTTAAGCACTCTCATTTCATTTATAGAAACATTTTAAATTCTTTTTTTTTTTTAAATTCTTGCTTCATCTCTTTGAATTTTTGTCCAAGCTATGCTTTTCTCTGAGGTAGCTCTTGTAGATATTTTGGAGTCATTCTCTAATTTTGCATTTGTATCTTGAACGTCCTTGCTACAGTAAAACTCATCATGGGGCTCTTGTTTTTGTTTGCTTTTTCTTTCAGCATCTTTCCTGACTAGGCTCTGCAGCACTTCTGGAGGTAAGGTCTGGGAAGCTCATTTTGCTGCTTTCTTGGCATATTGAGTGTTATGTTATTTCAGATCTCTGAGGATACGCTGGGTACCTGAAAGCCCTCAGTGCCCCCAAGCTCCCAAAGTAGTTTTAGACAGGACAAAGTCCATTAGTCCTGTCCTGTCCCTCCCACCCATCTCTCCCCTACTCCGAAGACTTGCAGAGTCTGAGTTCTGCAAGTTGATGACATGTATTTGGATATGTGTAAGAGTAGGCTGCTACTGGATTCAGCCTCTATAATCTAACTGGTAAACTCTGTTTCTTCAGTGGCAGTATGCTTTCCTTTGGTTTTGGTTATACTTTTTGTTGGCTAAGGTAGATACTGGCTGGGAGACCTTACTCTGGGCTTGGGATCTGAGCCATACCATTTCTGCTTCTGGATTTCCTTTCTATCAAGGATCAACACTGTGGTATGCAGGTCCCTTTTTCATTATGCCCTAGATATGTGGACCAGAACTGGGGCCTTGGCTGACAAAGTTGTCATTTGGCATCTGTCTCATTGCAGTGACCCCAGTATAGGTCTGGTGGCACTCTGTATGAGTCTGAGACTTCTTGCCCTGATACACAGCCTCTTCTGGGGTCTTGGAGTGTTCATATTCTTGCTCCTGATTGGACCCTATCCCTTATGTTGGTTGACCTCCCTACCTTTCTCCTTTTGCCTAGCTCTTTTGGACAAATGACTCTGATTTTTTTTCTTGATTTTTTTTTTTTCAATAAAATTCAACCTGGTGCATTTTTTAGAACTCTTTGGAGGAGTTTTTAGAGGGGAGTTCACTGACTGTTTCCTTCTGCTCTGCCATCTTGGCTCTACCTCACTTGTTAACTTGTCCTTTTGCTTTCATTATCTTAGAATACTATCCAACCTTTATACAGCTGTCAGAATAATCATCAAGTTGGTAAAGTGGAAAGAATATTCATTTTGGAGTCAAAGAACTTAGAGTCACATCTTGCCTCTCTTGTACCTTTGTGAATTTGGGCAAGTTATTTAATGTCATAAGGCCTCAGGTTGTAAAATAAGGGGATTGGACTATGGGATGTTGTAGGTTTCTTTCAACTGTAAAATCCATGATCCCATGTATCTCTTATTCTTTACAGTCTGGTTTAAAGGAAGATTTCTAGTCTTCTTTTGCAGTATTCACTTATAGTGTATGTTCTAGTCATTCAGTGATCATATCTTGCCTTCTCCTGCCTCAGTTGTGACATTGCATAGACTCCTCCCCTCTTTCCTGACTGTGCTTAGAATGTAGGATTACATATTCACGATCATGAAAAGTTTTTCTAACTTCTCAGCTTAATAGCCATGTTTTCCATGAAGCTTTCCCTAGTCTCCTTTACTTAAAAGTGATTTCTCCTTCCTCAGATTTTCATAGTTTGTTAGTATCTCTTTATTGTCTCTCATTCACATTCTATCTTATGATTGTGTACTGGACATTCCATTTCCCACCTTGATGCATTCATAAAAACCATTCATTCTCCCATGAATGAAATTACTTTATCTTTGATTCTCAGAAATGTGATTTTCTTTAGTATGCTCTCCATTCTCAAAATATCTCATATTTACTTAATTGTGTACATACTTTATTCCCTGTGTGTGGGATAGAGACCACCACCAGATTTTTAAAATCGGAGTCTGAGTCAGAATGTAGAAAGAGTCCTTTATTCTTTTTCATGAAAAAGGGCCCAGCCCTCATTGCTCAGGGAGTACACATGGCAGAAACTCTCAGGCTTCTGTTATCCTAATCCTAACTCCCTACTCCCTAGTGCAGTCTCATCCTTGATTAGTGATCATTGATTAGCTAGCTACTCTCAAAGCAATCTCAGTCCTTCATTACCATAATTATTTATGAATTAGCGTCCTATCAGAGGACTGTGTTTTCCAGTCCCTCATTATGCATTAAATTTGGAGACAGCCAATGAGAGTTACAATTGTCAATCCCTTATTATCACAATTATTCATTTGACCCTTCTACCCAATCAGAAGGAAACATCCTTCAATGCCTTACTTATGTATATGTGCACACCAAATTTGGGGGAAACCAATGAAAAGAAGGCTAGTGTTGTTTCCTTTAAGTTTTATCTAGTTCTGGGGCCTGTGGAAACTTAACCTACACCTTCAGAAGAATATATACTTATTGAGGGGTAGGAACTGTTATGTGAAGCAGTGCCCTGGATGTGAGGCCAGGAAGACTTCTTAACATCCGGCTCAGACATTTATTAGTTATGTGACTAGGCAAGTCATTTGACTTCTGTTTGCCTCAATTTCCATTTCTGTAAATTAGGCATGGTGATAGTACCTACATCACATGATTGTTGTGAGGATCAGATGAGATTATAAACCTTTAAAATGCCTGTATAGATGCTAGCTGTTGTTATTGTTTTAATCTTTGTATCTTCAGTACTCAGCAGGAGTGCACTGCACAAACATTGTAAGGTGCATTAAATTTGTTGAATTGAATCAAATGTTGAACATATTGTGTTCTCCCTTAGCCTACAAAAAATTAGACTGTAGAGTTACAATGCATAGCAGATTAGTTATTTTCCATCATTTTGTCCCTTGCACCTAGATATATGCGTAGTAAGCATTTAATAAATGCTTGTTGACTTGAATCGAGGCCTTACTCATTTTTGCATTTCCTTCAGCCTAATCTGTTTGGCACACAATTATATGTTGAACTGTACCAAATAGAACAGTATGGAATTATAGAGTCTCAGAGGGCATTTGTCCCAACCCATACCTAAGCAAGTTATCTCTCTATCCAAAATTTATCTGAAATGTGGTCAATATTGCCAAGAGCTCTGTATTTGGAGTGAAAGACCTATGTTCAAATTCTGCTCCTTCTCATTATTTGGGGCCTTGGGCAAGTCACTTCCAGAGGCAGCTAGTAGTGCACTGGATAGAGCCCTGGGCCTGGAGTCAGAAAGACCTGAGATAAAATCTGACCTGAGACACTAGCTGTGTGACCCCTGGCAAATAATTTAACTTCGTTTTCCTCAACTATAAACTGGGGATAACACCACCTACCTTGCAGAGTTATTGTGAGGATCAGATGCCCAGAACCTGGTATATAGTAGACACTTAAAAGATCCTTGGGGCGGTTAGGTGGCACAGTGAATAGAGTGCCTGCCGGGAGTCTGGAGGACCTGAGTTCAAATTCGGCCTCAGACACTTAACACTTACTGGCCTTGTGACCTTGGGCAAGTCACTCAATCCCAATTGCCCTGCCCTCCCCCCCTTTATAAAGCAAAACAAAAAATCCATCTTTTCCTTCCTCTCTCCTTCCTCCCTCTCCTCTTTTTCCTCCTTTCTCCTCCCTATTCATCTGTTTCAGTTTCATCTGTTTGGACTAGGTAGCTTCTAGGATTCCAGCTTAAATAAGAGCAGGAATTCACTGACTCCACAGGCAGCCTATTTTCCCTTTGGTAGGAAGTTTTTCTTTGAATTTAACTTAAATCTGTCTGTACTATCCACCCATTTTTCTTATTTCTGCTCTCTTAGGCCAAGCAGAGCAGGTCAAATCCTTCTTCTACACAATAGCCCATCAAATACTTGAAAGTTGTCTTGTTCTAAGACTGACTACTTTTTCTACTGACTAATCCTCACTCTGGTCTAGTGATTTTCTCCAATGTGATCTTAAGACCTTTCACATTTTGGGTACCATCCTTTGGCTATTCTAGCTAAACAGTGCCCTTCCTATGATGTGATGTCTACAGCTGAAGAGATTATTAGTTAGATTTGATCCAATCAGGGAAGATGTAATTCTGCATTTGATGTTTTTGAAAAATATACAAATGACAAATAAGGAAACTAAATGTATTAAGAACAAAACCCAACATCTCTTCAGCATCAGAATTTGGACAGCTTCAGTCCTATCTCCTAAATGTTATTTAGCCCTTTGCACTCCGAACCATTCTGGACATTGGCTACCAGCTACTCGACGCTACCTTGCAGCGAAAACGTGCATTTACAGACCCTCGTATTATTTAGTATAATTTTGGAACCAAGTAACGTATTATAATGATATTGG
>JAQQSW010022333.1:0-10479 GCA_028646575.1 Pseudocheirus occidentalis
GGGGCTTTACAGTGGGATTGCTGTTATGGGGTTGGGGCAGGAGCAAGATGGGGAGAAAATGTGTAATTCAAAAAATGTAATGAAAATGAATAATGTAAACAAGAAAACAAATAAAAACTAAATTTAAAAAAAAAACAAAAAAAACTTCGAGTTCTAGATTCTCTCCTTTGTCCCCTTCTCACCCACCCCCACTGAGAAGACAAGTAACTCAATATAGGTTATACATGTGTAGTAATGCAAAGCATTTCCATAGTACTCATATTGTGGAAGACTATATTTCCCTCCATCATCCCCCATTTATTCTATTTTCTCCTTTGACCCTGTCCCTTTTCAAAAGTATGTGCTTCTAACTACCCTATCCCCCAATCTTTCCTCCCTTCTATCATCCTCCTTCTTATCTCCTTCCCCCTCAATTTCCTGTAGGGTAAGATACCCAGCTGAATGTATATATTATTCCCTCCTTAAGCCAAACACACATACACACATATACCCAACTATACATATATATTATATATACATATATACAGATACATACACACATACAAATAAATATATAATCACTTCAACTATTCTCATATTGAGAAAAGCCTCATGAGCTACAAATATCATCTTTCCATGTAGGAATGTAAATAGTTCAACTTAAATAAGTTCCTTATGATTTCTCTTTCTTGTTTACCTTTTCATGCTTCTCTAACTTTTTGTGTTTGAAAGTCAAATTTTCTGTTCAGCTCTTTTGACATTTGAATTAGTCTATTTTTTTAAGGTCTTATTTTTTTCAGTCAGGTTGTTGGACTCATTTTTCATTATTTTCTTGCATAATTCTCATTTCTCTTCCCAATTTTTCCTCTACTTCTCTTACCTGATTTTCAACATCCTTCTTGAGCTCCTCCATGGCTTGTGGCCAATTCATATTTTTCTTGGAGGCTTTTGATGCAGGAGTACTGACTTTGTTGTCCTCTTATGTTTTGACCCTCTTTGTCCCTCCCAAAAGGATTCTATAGTCTGATTGTGCTTCCTCCATTTGTTCTTCTTGCTAGCCAATTACTTGCCATTTCAGCTCTTTGTCATGGTAGAACTCTGCTTTCAGAGTAGAGAGTTCTGTGTCCAAAATTTCTGAGGTTTTGTGCAGCTGTTGTCAAAGGTATGAGGAGGGCACTCTCTCAACAGCCACCACAAGTTTTGCCAGACTACCCTCCTTACCCCAAGACCACCATCCAAGACTGCGACCCAGATTCAAGCCAGTCAAAGCAAGAGCAATTACCCTCTGAATGGTCGCTTTGTCTCTCTATGATCTGTAGGACTGAAAGGTCAGGAGGCAGCCATGCAACAGTGACTGCAGCTGCCGACACCTCTGCCACCCCAGGGTCAGGGGTCAGACTGCTTTCTACTCTCACCCTGTCCCAACAGAATTTCCCACTGACCTTTTAATTTCTCTTTGGTGTTTATGGGTTGAGAAGTCTGGAAACAACCATAGCTGCCAGTGTTTCACTCTCTTGAAGTATGCTCCAGTGGGTCTGTCCCACGAGTCTGGGCCACCACTGATCTGAGCTGGTTGAGCTCATCTAGGAATGCACTCAGTTCCCAGCTCAGCATGATAGACCCTTCCTGTTGGCCTGCCAGGCTGCCTTCAGTGGGAGATTTGTTTCTCTCTTTTACTTCGGGAGTTCTGTAGCTCTAAAATTTGTATAGAGTCCTTTTTTACAGGTATTGGAGGTGGTTGGAGTGGGAGCTCAAGCAAGTTCCTGCTTTTACTCTGCCATCTTGGCTCCGCCCAGAATGTACCCTCCTTGAAGGCCGGAACTGTTTTTGCCCTTCTTTGTATCCCTGGCACTTAGCATAATGTCTGGAATACAGTGAATGTTCAACAAAAACTTGTTGCCTGTCTAATAATTATTAAAATGGAATAACCAAAGTAAATATGTCAGAACTGGTGTTTTGGGTGATCTTTGAGTGATCTGAAGAATTTTTCCTTTCAATCCATGTAGAAACAATCAAGTGTGTGAAGACTACCTCTTGTCCAGACTATGATATACAATGGTTCAGTAATATATGTATCTTGAGCAGACATGACTAATAGATAATAAAGTGGTGCTGGAATTGAACAGAAAGAAAAGAATGGTCTGAATTGCATGTGGTGAAGTACTGAATGCTTCTCATGACTACAAGTATATTACTGATGCAAAACTCTCTCTTTATCACAAATATTTTTCTATTGAGGTTTTATGGATAGAAATATGGAATATCATGATCCTGGATGAATCAAAATTGTGGATCACCCAAAGGACAATGAAGAGACACAATGGGTGTCAATAGGCAGCAATATATTATTAGTGAGAGTCCATGTGTCATAAACAGTATATGCAGACCAAGGGAAAGGGCCCTAGCTCATTGGGACATGGACAAGAACTATGCAGGATGAAAGGCATGGGTTAGTTAGATCCACAACAAGGGAGGGAACACCTACATGATAAGATCGTTGGTTCATTATACCTAAATATAGTGTGAGCTATAATTGATTCAATTGTGGTGAATCTGAATAGAACAAGTAAATTAACTTACAAAAAGCAAGTTTTCTATTTTCTAGTCCAGTGTTCATTTCACTATACCACCCTACCATTAACACTAGGCCACCCAAAACAAAATACTGAACCAAAATCATGCATTCTGTTATGATTTCAGGTATTCCACCTCTCAGAAGGACACTTCTGGTGCTGGTGGCTTTGCATTGTATTACAGCCCTACTCATCTCCTCCATTTATTTTCTTATTTTGTTCACAGACTTTGAAGGTAAAAACATTTTCAGCACCAATAATCTTTCCTAGAGGAAAGAGTATTTTTTTATTCTGATACAGTATCTCCTATACTAGTCTTCCAGTAGGTGTTCTTACCTAATTAGTTGGAATTCACAACAATTTCATAGCATTATTTAAGAATCACAAAGACAAACTTCTGCTGCTACCTCTGGATTTCTGTAAGAGGATGATCAAGGAGAACCCACTTTATGATGATTAAAGTGAACACTTTTTCCTATCTCAGAATATAGAAAATAGATTAGAATGAGAACATGTACACTCTTTTTACTTAGAAGTTTCATTTTCTTTTATCCCTTGCTGGCTGTACATCTCTTTTTGGGACATTTCATGTTGTGTTAACCATACTTTTTTTTCTCAACAATGGCTATAGAAATAACACATTTGAGAAGGATTTAGATGCTGCCTATATCTTTCAAAGCTACAACAACAAATTCCTTTGTACTTTCATCCAAAAGATAAAAGCTAAAGTTGGTGTAGGCAATAATAAGAAGTACACAAACCCACTTTGTAAGCATTTCTTCTTCCCCTTGTTTTTTTAAAAAATTGTACCTGCTATTTCATTGATATGGGAAATTCCCACTGAAGAAATTCCTTCTACCTTTGAAGATAGGTTTTTGTTGCTATTCAACTGTGTCTGACTCATTGTGACCCTATTTGGGGTTTTCTTGGCAAAGATACTGGAATAGTTTTCCTTTTCCTTCTCCAGATCATTTTACAGATGAGGAAACTGAGGCAGACAGGATTAAGTGGCTTCCCCAGGGTCACACAGCTAATAACTGTGTGGATTTGAATTCAGATCTTCCTGCCTCCAGATCCAGTGTTCAATCACTGTGCCATCTAGGGGCCCATTAAAGATAGGTACCAATTCTGCTATTTAAAGTCTTAAAAAATAGCCTATAGTACTGAGTGTTTAAATAATTTTCCTTTGTATCAGAAATAAAATGTAAACTCAGTTATTTCTTGGTCTTTTTGATTCCAAGGTCAACTCTCTTCCCTATGATATTCAACTTCTCAGGGTTATACCTCACTTAAATGGCTGGCATTTATATAAGAGGAAGAATCCCTTACTCCAAAACAATGAATGCCTTAAAAACAAATGATAATTTTAGTTATTTTTACTTGATTCTGAAAGAGGCCACATGAGGGAGGCAGAAAATACTGACCAACCTTCAGTCGGATTCCATGCCAGATTTATATTTTACATTTTGGGTAACATCATGACCGTAAGTTAGGAAGTTAGGAGGTGCAGTGTAGAGTGCTGGTCTTGAAGTCATGAAAACCTGAATTACAATTCTGCCACAGACATTTACTAGCTGTTGGTCTCTTCATCAAGTCACTTAACCTCTCTCAGTCTCAATTTCATCATCTGTAAAGTGAGGATAATATCAATATTGAACTGCTTGCCTTCTCAAGGAAAAGTGAGGGGTAAGGGAGGCAGAGAATTTGGAACTCAATTTTAAAAAATGAAGGTTAACTTTTTTATACATAGTTGGAAAATATTTAACAAAAGAAACAAAAATATATTGAAAAATTATAAATGGGGATAATAATATCACCTACCTCATAGGGTTATTGTATAGATCAAATGAGATCATATATAAAGTGCTTTTATATATATATACATACATATACATATATACATATACATACACATACACATACATACATATATATCTCCCAACCCCTGATTTTATATATATATATATAAAGTGTGAACCTTACAGGACTCTATAAATGCAAACTTTATATCATTATTAAGGATAATAGTTCGTATTAGCACTTATTTTAAAATTGTTTCTTTTAGTTATTTGAATCTTTCATTTCCCCCCCCCCCTTTCTTTTTGTATTTGGACGTGAATTTGTGGTCCAAATTCCCTCATGCTAAATTTTGTAGGTTTTCTGACATCCGATTTACTACCTACCTCAAACACTTCATAGTGTTTGCTGGCCACTAGATGTGCAACCGAAGAACATTAAACTAATAAAGAACATGGATTCAAAGAGTAAAACTGCCAAGATGTGATTCCATTTTGTCTTTTCCTTCTAATGTTAGAAATACGTAATCAGATAGTTTGTGATTCAATGTGGTGACTATAAATTTGATGAGTCGGATAGAAAGGTGGGAAAGAGGATTGAGACAACTTTAATCACATCATTGAGATCCAGAGAAAGTTCAAATAATTTAAATAGCTATATGCATATTTAGGTAGACAGCCTGCTTGGTTAGTAATAAGAAAAGATTTTTTCAAATATCGAAAGTGTACAAATCCAAGTGGTAAGGAAGACTATCATAATTTAATGATATTGGGATAAAAGCTTGAAACACAGTCTAACTTAATGTCAAGAAATATTTCTTAGGTAAGACCATTGAAAGGTTGGAGCATCCTTTCCCGGGTCACTGAAAATTGAACTGCATCAACACTGAGCTGAAAACTGAGAGTGACCTTCTTCCAAATATATTAAACAGGAGATAGACGGAATGATTTATTTTGATTTCTTTCAGAAGTGTTTGGCTTCTCTGATTGGAGGAAGAAATGTTAGCTTGTGTGGTAATATGAGTTATCTCCTGAGTCGTGGCTAACACTCTTGAGGATGTTTGCACAATGTGTTACTGTGGTTATGAGTCATCTTCCTGGTTACTGTCAATATCTCTTCATTTCCAGCTGGTAAAGGAAGATGAGTCATAGCCACTGGAATTGAAGTAGCACATTTTGGAAACACATTTTCAATACAGGTTTTTGCATCAGAACAACAAATTTATTTTTTTCCCTCCCTGAGAACTCTTTCTTTTTTCTTATGGCATTTCTGTTACATAGACACCTCTTACTTTAGCTCTCTGAGGGTTTTGATAACAAACTAGTTTAATAGTTGTCAGTCTCCACTTAGCTAGGAAATTTTTACTTCTTTAGACATGTGGGTGTGTCCTTCTAAGTATGAGTCATACTAGAAATATGCTTTCTATAGAAATCAAGGTCACATTTTTCATCCAGTGGTGCTCAATGGAAGGCTTCCTCTGTGAGTTGCTTATTTTCTCCACTCACAAAAAGCTGGTTTCCTCTGTCAACCTTATTTTAAGTCATAAATAATCTTAAATGATAGAGTATACATAGTGACATACTTATTTTTACTTTAACCCAAGGAATCAATAAATTCCTTTTATTAAAAATCTTGTTTCTTTTGATTAATTTTGCTAAGTAAAAGTGCTTAATAAATAGCTGTTAAGGGCAACTAGGAAGAAGTTTACCTCTTTTTAAATTTTTTTTATTCATTGTTTCTCAAAATTATTATGGCACCACAGTAACATATATTCCCTAATTTTACTCTTGATTTTTAAATTTTTTCATTTATTTATTTTGTTTTTACATAACCTACTTTTCCCAATATAAATAGCACAGCAACCAAATATGACATTAAGAGATAATGTTCCACACCCATAGTTTCCCAGCTCTCTGAAGGGAGGAAGGCATATTTTCTCATATCTTCACTGGAGCCAAACTTGGTCATTATAATTTTGCAGTACTGTTTTATTTTTGTTTCCATTTATGTATTGATACTCGTTGTATATGTTGTTTTCTTGGTTCTACTTATTTCACTTTATGTCACTTGATATTAGAGGCCTTTCCAGGACCCCATTCTAGGCTCATTATTCCAACTCCTGACAAGCACCAGGTAATTGATGCCCCATAGGGTACATGCCTACTATCAACTAGCAATTTTTTTGTTTGCTATGTGCCAAAAGAATGTGGTAGTTGCTAGGAATACAAGTATAAGTAGGAATAAAAAATCCCTACCCTCAAAAAGCTTACATTTTAATGGGGGGAGGTCGCACAGAAAGGGAAGAAGAAAAGGGGAATAGGACAAAGGTTGCCAGGCAGGGGTCATGACTGGCCTGGACGTCTTCCATAAATGGAGTTCCTGGTAAGAACAATCCAATCAGAGGGATATGCCATAGGAGTGTTGGGTATTTCCAATGTGGGAATTCCAGGGTTGAATTGAGACTTCAAGATGCAAATCTGTAGCTTGGCAAAGCGAGGCTTTGGGATGAAAAACTGGAAAATGGTAGAGGAAGTTCTGAGTGTAGCCGGGAGTGCTCCTAAAGGGTTTCTATTCATCACTCTACTTCTAGTGTGCTTTCCATTGTCAGTCAAGTAGCAGACTGCTAGTTTTCACGGGGGAAAAAAGTGCTTACTGAGAGAGTAATAGAAGTACTAATAGCCTTGCAGACCGGGGTTATGATTTCTCCCTTGCACACATAAAGTCTATGGGAAAAGTACACTCACACTTAAGGCACAAAGATGAATAAGGCACATAGAGAACATTTGGGACTGAGCAGAACCTCAAGGCTCCTAGCCCTGGATGTCCATTTTTCCCTTTGTGAAGTCTTCATGATGTTCCCCTTAGGTGTGGTTCTATGTGGGATGAGGATCAGTGACTTTCTAGAATTCATAGCTATCACTTCTCTCTGCCCCCAAGAGGTGATGGTCTGATGGTCCCTGAAATTGCCACTGTCCTTGGGGAACCTCCATCTGCAGGTACTTCTTCTCTTATCAGTCACTAGCCCTACAGAAGACTCCACTAGTGACTGTGGTGGTTGGTGGGATCTCTGAAAGCTCTCCTGGTTACCTGAGCAGTCTCCCCCAGAAATACTTGTTCATTTAAGATTAGGAAAGAATAAACAGGAAAGAAACAGAGGCGACATGCTCAAGGAGACATGGCACGTTGATAGGAGATAGGACAACTGCTTTTCTTTCCATCTAGCAGCTCCCAGCAGTTCTGCTTCATTCATTTCCAACATTTTCTGTGAAATAATCTTTGCAAGGTGATGTTACCATTGCATGATAAAAGCAGAGATAACATAGCAGCTTTAATTTTCTTGGAATCAACCTTAAAGGTAGAAGAGACCTTACAGGTCATTTGAACCATCCCCTTTGTTTTATAAATGGAGAGCATCTCTTCCAGATATATTTATGCAGGTGTATGGTGGATTGTGCATTTCCTACATCATTATTTTTCTTCATCATTCTGTTTGACTTTACAGGACTTTTCAGTCAGAATATTAAGCAAAACATAACTTTTTAAATCACTTGGAAACACTAAGAATACTATTTTTTTCTGAAGGTAATTTGTAATTAACCTCCTCCCCCACGAACTAGCCCAAGGTTGGCCTTGAACATTATTTTATTGGCTAAAATGAAGCATAATTTTAAAAGGAGACAGCAGCTATCCTACTGTGGCACATGTCCTAAGGAGAATATAGTATTCCAAGTTTCTGTAGCAAGAGTCAGTACTTAATAGATACTGTGGTACAGGTAATAGCACTTTAAAAACTTGGGTAAAACCCCCCAGCATTAAGCCACATCTTGTTTTCGAAATGTGTTCATGTATGTAGTTGCATGCAGATAATGTGACCCTAGCATTTTTATATTTATTTTTTGGATAGTTGACGACCTGAGCAAGTCTTTAAACTATGTGTCTGCAAAACTTGCTTGGTTATTTGCTTTCTCTTTAGAGACAAAACTGGAATTTAATTGCAAAGATAAATGATTCTATTAAATAACAAAACACAGCTGTTAGTTGGTTTAGCATTTTTTCTGGATTATCTGGTAAGTATTTAGAAAGCTTTTGTTTTCCTCACATGAAATCAGACCTTTCGGCAATACTCTGATATATATATATTTTTTCCATTGCAAGTCTGTGTGTTTTCCACATCACTTTCTACCTGAAGATACAAATGTATAATATAAAATAATAAAATGTATCAATATGTAAAACATTTTATTAAAAATAGAAATTTTTAGATTTTATACAAGCAATCTCAACCTATCAATCTAATATTTTCAATTAAGATGGGTTTATGTTTATGTATATATGCTAATCAGTACCATAACGATGCTGTTTTAGGGTTATCAAAATGTTATTTTTGCATTCTACCTTTTTGTTCTTCATAATCATACTCAGGCAGAGAGACAATGACCCTGGGCAAGTCATTTAAGCTGTTTGCCTCAATTTCCTTATCTGTAAAATGGGGATGATGACAGTAGCACCTGCGTCCCAGGGTTGTAGTGAAGATCAACAGAGGTAAAAACCATAAAGCAGTTATCACAGTGTCTGGCACATAGTAACACTATATAAATGTTCACTATTATTGTCATTATTGTTGTAAAAAGAGAGAAATAGACAGTTAGAATAGAGCTACTCTACTTCTGCATTCATACCCTTCTTCTGATGGGCTTGCTCTTGGACAGAATTGCTTTTTGTCTTTCTTTCTTTTTTTTTTTTGGAGGGGGGAAGGCAAGTCAATTGGGGTTAAGTGACTTGCCCAAGGTCACACAGCTAATTAAGTGTCAAATGTCTGAGGCTGGATTTGAACTCAGGTCCTCCTGCCTCCAGAGCTGGTGCTCTATTCACTTTGCAACCTAGCTGCCCCATTGGACAGCATTTCTGTAGTAACTTTATAGGTCTGACTATAGTCTGGATGTGTGAAAGGGAGTTAGGGGAGGATCTGAAGTCTAGCCAATGTTTCTGTCAAGCATCATAGAATGTTAGAGCTAAAAGGGCCCTCAAAGGTCATAGAGTCCAATCTGTTCATTTTACACATGAAGACACTGAGTCAGCATGTAGTTATGCTGACCAGGAGGGAAGTCTTCATTGGCTATGCTGTTCCTTACCAAAGTGAAGCAAGGGACTAGTAGAGCCCCACCTTATCCAAGAGGCTCACGTCTTTGACTTGAGCTCAACACGGTCTCGTTTCCCCTTGAATCCCCTCCCCCACTTTTTTAAATTGAGAAAATTGACATTTTAATGTTGATAAGGATCATTTTTCTTTCTGTTACTGCTTTTGTCTGATACCTGTAAAGAGCATTCCTCAGTTTTAGCTGAGAATTTAATTTAATTTGTTGGAGGCCTCCCCTGTACAAGGCCAGGTGCTATGGATGCCATGATAAAATATGACCTAGTCTCTGCCCTAAAGAACTTTAATTTCTATTGAGAGGGGAAGGTTATGCCATATGCAATGAAGACGGTAATATAAGATGGAGAGTGATGTAGTCAGGAGCATGCTGGAGCCAGGTACGTAGGAAAGCTGATTGTTAAATGTTCGGGATGAGTATTTATGGCTGAGAGATAAACAAAAATTATGTCATATTTTGTTGATTGTCTAGACTTAGGAAAGTGATGGAGAAAATGTTAGTAATACAGAGTGGACTTAAAAGTGTGTCTTTCTTTCTCTTTTTTGCTTTTTTTTGGAGGAGAAATTAAGTGATTCGCCCAAGGTTACATGGCTAGTGAGTGCGTCAAGTGTCTGAGGCCAGTTTGAACGCAGGTCCTCCTGACTCCAGGGCCGGTGCTCTATTCACTGCGCCACCCAGCCGTCCCTAAAGTGTGTCTCTCATACAACACTATGAGGCCACTGTTATCCCTGATTTACAGATGAGGAAACTGAGGCAGAGGAAAATGAAGAGGCTTGCTTAGAGTTACGTAGCTTGTAAGTGTCTGAGGCTAGATTGGAACTCAGGTCTTCTTATTTCTAAATCCAGTGTTCCATGCCTTATCATGTAGATAGTCTCCTGTGGAAGACTTCAGAGGTTTTTGGGTTTTTTTTGCTTTTTGGAGGGGAGAGGGTAGGGCAATTAGGGTTAAGTGACTTGCCCAAGGTCACATGGCTAGT
>JAQQSW010022334.1:0-10479 GCA_028646575.1 Pseudocheirus occidentalis
TGTTGGCATGGAAATAATTCAAATTTGACAACTTCCTTATGATTTCTTTCCCATGTTTTACCTTCTCATTCTTCTTGTGTTTGATTGTCAAATTTTCTGTTCAGCTCCAGTTTTTTCAGCAAGAATGCTTCAAAGTCCGCCACCTCATTGAATGATCATATTTTCCCCTGGAACAATATGTTCAATTTTGCTGGGTAGTTGATTCTTGGTTTTAATCTGAGCTCCCTTAATCTTTGAAATATCGTATTACAGGCCCTTCGATCCCTCAGTGTAGAAGATGCCAGAACTTGGGTAATCCTGATAGTGCTTCCACAGTACTCAAATGGTAAGCCTGTAATATTCTTTTGGAAGCCTGCAATATTTTCTCCTTTAACTGTGTATTCTGGAACCTGGCAATAACATTTCTAGGAGTTTTCTTTTGGGGATCTTTTTGAAGAGGTGATTGGTGAATTCTTTCAAGTTTGATTTTGCCCTCCGATTCTAAAACATCAGGGCAATTTTCTTTGAGGATTTCTTGAAAGATGCTTTCTAAGTTCTTCTTTTGGTCATGGGTTTCAGGAAGACCAACAATTTTCAAATTGTCTCTCCTGGATCTGTTTTCTAGGTCAGTGGTTTTTTCAAGGAGATATTTCACATTGCTTTCTATTTTTTTCATTTCTTTGTAACTGTTTAATAGTATCTTGGTTTCTCATAAAGTCATTAACTTCTACTTGCTCCACTCTAATTCTGAAGGAGTTATTCTCTTCAGAATGCTTTTGAGATTCTTTTTCCATCTGGGAAATTTGACTTTTTAAGGCATTCTTCTCCTCATTGGCTTTCTGGGCCTCTTTTGCCATTTGAGTTAATCTATTTTTTGACGTTTTGTTTTCTTCAGTCAGGTTATTGACTCTCTTTTCATGATTTTCTGGCATGATTCTGATTTCTCTTCCCAATTTTTCCTCCACTTCTCATATTTGGTTTTCAAAGTCCTTTTTCAGTTAATGTATAGCTACATTCTTCAATTGTCTTGGAATCATTTGGTTTGGGAGTTCTGAATTCTGGGCTATCTTCCTCCCATTCCATGCTTTGATCCTTTTTGTCCACAGAAAATATTCTGGAGTTTTATTGCTGTCCTTATTTAGCTTCCTTTTCCTCATGTTGGCCAGTCAAGTAATTGTTTGGGTTTTTTAACTCTGTGGAATTCTGCTTCCATGGGGGAAAGCTCTGTTCTAAATCACTGGTGTTTTCCCAGCTGTCAGAGCTATTAGGGGGGTGTTGCAAGTCCCCCAAGCTTTGGCTTGCTGAAAGCACACCCCAGTACCACCACCCAAGACCAGGATCTGGATCCAGGTCGCTCAATGCAAGAGCACTTGGCCCTGATCAATTGATTCAGCCCCCCTGCAGAGTCTGCAGTCCAGGGGCTCTGAAGCAGCCTGGTGGGGGCCGTCACCAGTTCTAGCAGTTCCCTTTCCCCACTGCTTCCTTGTCTTGGGGGCAGATTGGCTAAACTGCTTTTCCTCCCCCAAAATAATTTTCAAAGTTTCACTTTTACTAACCATCTCTGGTATGCGGAATTTTAAGATCCCCTCAGTCAGGTGCTTAAATTTTCTCTGAAGTAGACTTAAGCTGCAGCTTGGGAGGCTCAGCTCCTCCTGGTGGCCCTGGGGCCTGGCCTGGCCCTGACTGCAGTTTTGGGCTGAGCAGGTCTCTGCTTTGGTGCGAGCTGCCCCTTTCCCATCCCCATTCCTCACACCTTGGCAGATGTGGAGGTGCTGGAGGCTGTAGATCCTCTGCTCTGCAGACTGGCTGATTGGCTTGGCTCAGCTCAGCTTGGCTCCTTCCCACCTCCCCAGGCCTGGCCGCAGTTTTGTCTTCAGCCTGGGCCAGCCTCCACTCCTGGCCGCCATGATGAGCCCCTGCTGCTGAGCTGCCTTCAGCAAGAGATGTTTTTTCTGTATTTTTGTGAGTCTGAGTATCGTAGCCTTTGTCTGGGCTCATATTTTATATGTGTTTAGGGTGGTGGTGTGAAAGCTGTACGACCTTGTTGCTTCTATGCCGCCATCTTGGCTCTGTCCCCAGTGGCACCTCACTGATCATAATTAAGGACAGAATTAATGAGAACATGGTCCTAAGTATGGTTATACATAAAATAGAGGGGCCTAGAAAGTAGAGTTGAGTATATAGACTCTGAAGTTCTTCCTAGATCTCTGTATATGATCCTGTCATTTCAAGTTTGAGTATTTTGTGGTGTGTCATATGTCTCTTCTCTTCCATAATTCCTCTTCTGGCACTGATAGAGCTTCACTACTAATCTTATCATTTTGTGGCTCCTTCTATACATGTTCTTGAATCCAGGAAACAACCTCCTTTTTCAAAATAAAGATTAGCAAATTTTAAAAGGAAATTGTCTCCAGAGACAATGTTAGTTAAATATTAATATGAAGAGTTGAAAGAGCATTTTAAAAGAGCTCTGAAGAGTGACATTTCATTCTTGAAATATTTTGTGTAGGAAGTACATCTTGAATTAAATTAAGTGCCAAAATTAAATTAATCTATCATTTATTAATTGTCTATTCTGTACAAGGGATGGTACTAGGTCTTGGGGATGCAAAGACAAGTAAAATGGTCTTTGCCTTCAAGAAATTCTGATTATACTTGGGGAAACATATAATGGTAAAATATTAAATAGTATATAAATTTAGTATCTTTTATAACATGAGGACATATACCTAATGTGAAGTCATTGGTTAACAATTAAACAGGGATCATAGAGGGCACAGTGAAGAATGTAAAAATGAGAAAATAAAATTGGACATAATACAGTTGGATATGGAGGAATAATGCTTAGGATCCATCTTCAGAGCAGGCAACCTAAGAAACAGAATTGTAGGAATTCTGAATGGAGTCATAGGTGACAATGAAAATATGTTGAAAACAAAATTTTTTGGTCCTTGTATCAAAGAGTCTTACAATGGAACACTCTAGAAAGGGAGCAAACCTAAAAGTTTTCCAGACAAATTTTGGATGTCATCTGTAAAGGCAAGCAAAGAAGTACTTAATGCCTTGTTTCAGCTATTTATGTAACTCCTTGTTTCAGTTCAAGTTTCTTTTGAGTTTTACCAATGAGTGTATCAAGTCTTTGTTAAAAAAGAACTTGTGAACCTCACAACTTGTGAACCCTAGAACTTGTGAACTCCTGTTGCTGATGCAATAGGAAGGGGAGGCTGTGACCATAATTAAGGAGAAGCCCAGGCTAGGAAAGACCAGAATTGAGATAGCCTTTGCAGTGGTGGATTTTGAGAAGGGAACATTTGTGATGACAGGACTCTGTCTCCTCTGTCTGTGCTGATTTCTGTTTGGGATGTATGTTGAGTTCTCAGATCTTGTTAGTGGGTCTGTGTTGATTTCACAGGCAGATAGTGAATTTATAATGGTGCCATTAATGTGTATGAATGTTACTGTGGTTCTGTTCAACTTTGTCTTCCCAGAAACAGAAAATGTGAAGGGGTTGAGACTTACTGGACACTGTGAGCTTCAATGTGGAATGGGAACTGGACAAGGAACTGGATAAGCAGCTGGATGAGGAGCTGAGAACTGCCTGCCTTTGAATCCAGTTGTTTAGATTCAGGCAGGAGCTGGGGATGTAGAAAATGAACCATGGAACCTAAGAGGTAACCTCAAGTCAAGATGAAAAGACCTTAATGCTGACTGAGAAAATTATGATTTACTGTGACCTAGGTGTGGACAACTTTGACCTTTGTATTCTAGAAAGCTGCTTACGCTTGGCTTTACCTCATCCAATCATATATTTTGTTATGTTTAGTATGCAGATTTAATGTAATGTTTATACAAGGTTTCAAACTAGCACTATTAAAAAGAGAGATGTGTATTATGATAACAATCAAATTTCACAAATTAAAGTGAATAATAAAAATAATATATATTTTTATCACTTTATCACTTCAAATTACTGCCCAAATAAAGGATCTTTATTACAAAATGAATTAAAAGGCTAGAATTCAAAAGAGAAAATGTCTCCATATATATTTGCTTTACCTTCTTCAGTTAAAAATATTATTTATTCTTTTCTTACATAACAAATGTTACTTTAAATCTAGCCTTCCACCTTATGGTAAAGCAAACCAGTTAAGTAAAGCAAAAATACATTGATGTCACTTTAACATTTAAAGTCCATCATTTTTCTACCAAGAGAAAAGGGGTAAAATGTGTCCCATCATCTGTCCTCTGGAATAAACCTTGGTCGTTGCCTTTGCCAAAGGTTATTTAGTCATTTAATAGATATGTTTCTCTATTCTGGTATCTCCAGAGTACCTAAGCAGGCATGCTCTGAACTGAGTTCTACCAGATTAAAAATGACAGTGCTAAAAAGGGGTCACAAAAAGTTGGATGTCATGAGGGTGGAGTCAAAAAGGTGGCTTAAAAGCAGGGAAACTCCATGGCTCTCCCCATAACCATCTCAAATACCTATAAAATATGACTCTGAACAAATTTTAGAGCTACAGAACCCATAAAGTGACTGAGAGAAACAAATCTACAACTGAAGGTATCCCAGCAGGCAGACAGGAAGGATTCATGGTGACATGCTAGTAACTGTGACCACGCCCTTGTAAGCCAATGGTTTTAGCCCCAGGGCAGCCTGGATCAGCCATGGCTGGAGGGACTTCAGGAGAATGGGTTACCAGAAACTGTAGCCATTTCCAGAATTATCAAACCAGAAATAAAAATTACAAAGTAAAAGATCAGTGGAATTCTCCTGGATTTGAGAGGGACAAAGTATGATCTGATCACTACCCCCAGAGTGAGAAAGAGTGGAAGCAGCAGCCCTGCAGCCTCCTCCACATGGCTGCTTCACAGTTCCAAGCCTGCATATTATTGGGGAGGGGGGTTCAAGCAACCATTCAAAGGCTAAATGCTCCTGCCTTAATCTGCCTGGATTGGGACTGCAGACTTGCATGGAGGTCCTGAGATATGTAACCAGTGAGTCAAAGCTGGTGGGGACTGTAGAGACAGAGCCCTCCTAATAGCTCCAGCAGCTGCCAAAACCCCAGATATTGGGGACAAAGCTCTCCCCTGTTGGAGAGAGTTCAAAAGTGAAGTAATTGTCTGACAACATGAGAAAACAAAGGAAGCAAAGCAAGCACAGCCATCCAACTTTAGATTCCTTTTGGGGGGATAAAAAGGATCAAATCATGGAACAGGAGGAAGATAACACAGTCAGAACTCGTGCACTAAAAGCTTCCAAGAAAAATATAAACTGATTATAGGCCATGGAGGAGTTCAAGAAGGATTTTGAAAATCATGTAAGAGAAATGGAGGAAAAATTGGGAAGAGAAATGAGAATGATGCAAGAAAATCAAGAAAAGAAAATCAACAACCTGACTGAACCAAATGACACCTTAAGAAATAGGCTAATACAAATGTCAAAAGGGTCCCCAAAAAGTCAATGAGAAGAAAGCCTTAAAAGCAAAACTTTCCAGATGAAAACAAATTTTAAAAACTCACTGAAGAAGATAATTCCTTCAGAATTAGATTGGAGAAAATGGAAACTAATGACTTTATGAGAAATCAAGATACTATTAAACAGATCTAAACAAATGAAAAATAAAAGGCAATGTGAAATATCTCCTTGAAAATAACCACTAACCTGAAAAATAGAACCAGGAGAGAAAGCTTAAAATTCATTGGACTACTTGAAAGCCATGATCAAAAAAAGAACCTAGAAACTCTTCTTCAATAATTCTCAAGGAAAGTGGCCCTGATATTTTAGAACTAGGGGGCAAAATAGAACTTGAAAGAATTTACCAATCACCTCTTGAAAAAGATCCCCAAAACAAAACTCCTAGGAATATTATAGTCAGGTTCCAGAGTTCCCAAACTAAGGAGAAAATTTTACAAGCAGCCAAGAAGAAATAATTTGAATATTGTTGGAATACAATCAGGATAACACAGGATTTAGCAGCTTCTACATTAAGGGATTGAAGGGCTTTGAATGTAATATAACAAAGATCAAAGAGTTAGGATTAAAACATGAGGCATCTACCCAGCAAAACTGAGTCTAATGCTTCAGAGGAAAATATTGTCATTAAATTAGGTGGAGGACTTTCATGCATTCTTGATGAAAAAAAAACAGAATTAAATAGAAAATTTGACATTCAAACACAAGAAGCAGAGAAGGTAAACAGGGAAAAGAAACAGAAGGAATTCATCCAAATTGAACTATATACATGGCTACATGTAAAAATGATAATTTTAACTTATGAAACTTTTCTCAGTAGGAGGATAGTTGAAGGGAATATAAATGTGTATATCCATATCCATATCCATATCTATATATATCTATTTATATATGTATACATATATGTGTATATATATGTATACACATTTGTATATATGCATGCAGTATATATACACACAACATCAATTGAAAGAAAGGGATGATATTTAAAAGGTGAAATTGAGAGGTCAAAGAAGAATATAATTAGAGGCAATGGGGAGAGACAGAATGGGGGTAAATTATATCATATAGAAGAGTCAAGGGATATCTGTTACAGTGGAGATGAAAAACAGGAAGGCAAAAGGGAATGCGTCAACCTTACTCTCATTGAATTTGGCTTAGGGAGGGAATGATATAAACTCTGAATTGGGCAACTTGCCCTACAGGAGAGTAGGGGAGAAGGTGATGAGAGAGGGGAAGGTGGACGGGGAGGCAGATTGGGGAGAGGGTAGTTAGAAACACACACTTTTGTAAAAAGACAGGGAAAAATTAGAGAATAGAACAAGTGGGCAGCAGGATAGGATGGAGGGAAATACAGTCAGTCTTTTACAATATATCCACTATGGAAATGTTTTCAAAACTACAGATGAACAACCTATAATGAATTGCTTTTCTTCCCAGTAAGGGTGGGAGATGAGGGAGGAAGGGAAAGAATCTGGAATTTAAAGATTTGAAATAAAACATTTAAACATTATTTGTTTATTTATTCAACCATTCATTATTTATTTATTTATTCGTTCATTTGTTTGTGTGTTTGTTTCTTGTTTGTTTATTTATTTATTCATTCTTTCATTTATTTATTTTGCATGCACCTGGGAAATAAGATATACAGGCACTGGTACATGGAGATCCATCTTGCCCTACCAGAAAGTCAGAGGAGTGATGGGGGAGGATATAGGAGAGAGCAGAATGGGGGAGGGAGTATTCAGTGGGATCACTGTTTTGTGGTGGTGGGTAGGGGAAAGATGGGGAGAAAATTTGTAAGTCTAAATCTTGTGGAAATGAATGATGTAAACTAAAAATAAACACAAATTATTTAAAAAATGACACTGCTATCTGGTTTGAGAAGGTAGTTTCTTAGATGAATTGTTCTGGTTATTATTAGTGAAGGAGTGTTTTCCTAGTGTTCAGTGATGATTTTTGAAATGTTGATTTTTTAAACATATTCTTGAGCAAATGAATGAGACAATTTACTTGTTAACTTATTTTAATGCCAAAATGTTTAATGATCATTGACATATACAGTTATTTTAAAGTATGGAGAAGCAGATTGTTGAAGTAGATGTAATGTAATGTTTCGGCTGTTAGCATGACTGTGGACATGTTCCTTATCCTCTTAATGTTAAAGTGACTCTGTTGGGTGTAGGTGAGTTGTTGATTTGTATTTATTATGGGAGTTTCCACACTGGGAGATACCAATGAGATAGAATTGTAAATCTGTACTTTCTACCCTTACCCTATTATAGTATTATTTCTTTTTTTTCAATGGGTCAACAATCTATTTAATTATATTCATTAGTTCAGGGGAAAAGGCAGCACCCTGAACTTCAGAGAAAATATAAACAAAGAAAATAGAGAAAATACAAGCAGAGAATTAAGGACCAACAGGCAGGGCTTATAACTGTCTACAAAATTAGCACAGATCAAAATCAACTGTGTGACCAACATATAATATTACTTCTTTATATTGCTTAGAAATCCAGTCATTTGAACTATTGATATTAGTATCTCTGGTGAATCTTCCTTTTAGAACTTTGGCATTTATCTCAGAGAAAATGTATGAATTCATTTCTCTAAGTTCTGCTCTCTGTAAAGCACTCTTCAAGGTACTATGGGGGATACAGAGAAAAAAGAAAACCCTGTGACAGCATTTCTTCTACCCTTATTCTTTATTTAGCTTAGAAACTTATATTCTAGTAAGTTTATTTTTGAAATAGTGTTGTATAATAAATGCTGAAATCTCTCCTATTTATGACATAGCTCATTTACTCATTTTAGAGTAAGATCAATGGAATGAATACTATTCCTTATAAAGTCTTTATTTTAGTACAAATAGTCCTTGAATGCACAGCCAATTCCATTCCTGGGAAATATGCTGTGAGTGATGGAATATAATTCTGTTTTTCTCATCAAGACTTGTGATAGGGTTCCTGACCAAGGACAGAGTGTAGCCAAAAACAAAACAAAGCCAAAAAATTCCCCTCTGTATTTGAGATCAGGGAAACACAGCACTTGTGTCACCTTAGAATGTCATTTCAACTCTTTAGGCTTAAGGGGCTTTATCAAATGACCTCAATGGTCCTTTCTAGCTGAAATCTCAGGAGGGAGGATAAAACCAATTTGTAAATAAGCATAATACATTTTGCATATAGTTAAGTGTAGTGAATAATACAAATAAATCAGGATAAGATATGTGAGGAAGAAGGTTATGTTTCTAGCTAGAATTATCAGAAAAGAGACAATGGGCCAACTGTAATGCCATGCAGCAACAGATTCCCAAAAGAATGCAAACTCTTTCACATTGTACAACAGCCTGGTTTTATAGAAGCATTGTAATCAATGGAGTTAATAATGGGAAAAAAGAAACAAAACGAAATATGGAAAAGAATGATAGCATGTACATTGCTTCAGTCTCCATTTAAACTCTGGTCTTTCTAGATCTTTCTCTGAATGTAGATATATACTTCCATTCTGAGACTTGTAGAGTTGTCTTTTAACTGTGCGTTGCTGAGAAGAGTCCAGTTTGTCAAGGCTGGTCATCATACATATGATGTGTCTGTGACTGTGTACAAATTTTTCCTGGTTCTGCTCTTTTCACTTAGCATCAATTTGTATAAGCCTGTCAAGGTAATTATGTACTCCTTCTCCTTCCCATTTCTTATAGAACAATAGTATTCCATTACATTCATATACCCTAACTTGTTCAGCCATTCCCCAATTGATTGGCATCCCCTAGGTTTCCAGTTTTTTGCCACCACAAAGAGAGCTGCAATAAATATTTGTGTACATATGGGTCCTTTTCCCACTTCAATGATCTCTTTGGGAAACAACTCCAAAAGTGGTATTACTGGGTCAAAGCATGTGCAATTATTTACAGGTCTTTGAAAATAGTTCCAGATTGCCCTCCAGAATGGTTTTAACAGTTCACAGCTCTACCAATTAGAGTTCCATTAGAGTTCCAGTTTTTCCAAATCCTCTCTGGAACTTGTCA
This sequence comes from Pseudocheirus occidentalis, assembly GCA_028646575.1. Lineage (NCBI taxonomy): Eukaryota > Metazoa > Chordata > Mammalia > Diprotodontia > Pseudocheiridae > Pseudocheirus > Pseudocheirus occidentalis. Next base: position 9,486 of record JAQQSW010022334.1, read on the forward strand.
TTTTCCTGTTTTGTCATCTTAGCCCATCTGACTGGTGAGATGTGATACCTCAAAGTTGTTTTGATTTGCATTTCTCAAATTGTAATTGTAATGGAATTTGGAGATGCCCCTGAATTGACTTGGCTTTTCAGTTGAATGTTAAGACCCAGAGCTTGTGAATCCCACTTGTGGGATGGACTCATTGATGCAAAGAGAGGCGGCTGGCTGACCTGGGCAGAGCCATGAATGGAAAAGAAGGCTCAAGCCCAGAGAAGGTCAGAAGAAGAAGGACTTTTGGAAAGAGCAGTATCCAGTATAGTGTAGCCTGAGTTGCTGAGAGAGACTGCTAAGAGCCTGTTGGAACTGCCCAGGTCTTTATAGCCCTTTGGACATAGTTCCAGATTGCCCTCCAGAACGGTTGTATCAGTACACAGCTCTACCAACAATGCATTAGAGTTACAATTTTTCCACATCTTCTCCAGCACTTGTCATTTTACTGTTTTGTCATCTTAGCCAATCTGACTGGTGAGATGTGGTACGTCAAACCTGTTTTGACTAGCATTTCTTGATTCCATAGTGATTTAGAGCATTTTTCCACATGCATAAAGATATCTTTATTTCTACCTCTGAAAATTGCCTGTTCATATCCTTTGCCCATTTATTATTTGGGGAATGACTTGTATCCTTATAAATTTTACTTAAATCCCAGTATATTTTAGAAATGAGGCCTTTATGAGAGATACTGGTTGTAAAAATTCTTTCCCAATTTCGCACTTCCCTCTTTTTTTTGTATTTCATAATTGTTCATTTTTTCTTTTTTCTTTTAAATTTTTTTTCTTTTATTTATTTATTTATTTTTATTAACTTGTTTGTTCACTTTTAGGTTACAAGATTCTGTTCCATAGTCACTTCAGTTACAGATTTTTCTCCCCTTCCTCCCCAATCCCCACCCGACCCCCCCATGGTGGCATACAATCATGTATAGGATCTGCAAACTCCTTCACATCGTACAATC
>JAQQSW010022335.1:0-10479 GCA_028646575.1 Pseudocheirus occidentalis
CCCTCTATTGTTTTGAATTTTTGTGTCTTTTCATGTTAGAATCTAAACTTAGCCATTTGTATTGATTCCTCTTTAAATCAGAACCAATGGGAGGAACAATCATATGATGCTCAACTCCTTCCATGCCACCTCTCCAGTTTAGAATGGTTTTTATGCCTGTTCTTGTGCCATAATTTACCATCTTCTACCTCTACTTTTCATTTTCTCCCCTTGCAAACCATTTCTTCCCCTTAATACATTTTTTTTAATTTTCAGATTAATTTGCATCTACCCACACCCTCTTTCTATGTACATCCCTTTTAAGTGTCACAATATTTATACAAATTTCAGTATTGATCAGTATCTGCTTCTCATAAAGGAATATAAACAGTTTGCTCTTATTGAGTCCCAACTAATGTGCATAGGTGAGCATCTGTGTGTGCGTATATGTATGTGTTTTCCTTGATTACCTTTTTATGTCTTTCTTGTGTCTTGTAAGTGGAGATCAAATTTTCCATTAAGCTCAGGCTTTTTCATAAGGAAAGCCTGGAAGTCCTTTATTTCAGTAAATGACCATCTCTTTGCCTGAAAAAATATGGTCAGTCTTGCCAGGTAGTTGATCTTTGGTTGCTGTCCTAGCTCTTTTTTTTTTTTTTGCTTTTTTGGAGGGCAGTTGGGGTTAAGTGACTTGCCCAAGGTCACACGGCTAGTTTTTTGTGTTAAGTGTCTGAGGCCGGATTTGAACTCAGGTACTCCTGATTCCAGGGCCGGTGCTCTATTCACTGCACCACCTAGCCGCCCCTTGTCCTAGCTCTTTTGCTTTATGAAATATGGCATTCCATTCTCTCTGGTCTTTTAATGTAGCAGCTGCCAAATCCTGTGTAATCCTGACTGTAGTTCCACGATATTTGAATTGTTTCTTTTTAGCTGCATTCAGCATTTTCTCCTTGACTTTCTAGCTCTGGAGTTTGGTTTCTATATTTCTTGGTTTCTTGGAGTTTTCAATTTGGAATCTCTTTTAGGAGGAGATCGGTGGATTATTTCAATAACCATTTCTCCCTCTGATTTGAGGACCTCCTGACAGTTCTCTTTAACTATGTCTTGGAGGATGCTGTCTAGCCTGGTTTTTTCATCATGGCTTTCTGGTAGGCCAATAATTCTTAGGTTATCTCTCCTGGATCTGTTTTCCAGGTCAGTTGTTTTTTGAGTGAGATTTTTGCAATTTCTTCTAATTTTTCAATCTTTATGTTTTGTTTGACTGACTCTTGTTGCATCATAGAGTCCTTAGCTTCAATTTGTCTGATTCTAATGTTTAGTGTATTATTTTCCTCAGCGAGTTTTTGGAGTTCCTCTTACATATATTCATTTTTCAGTTTCTCTGGTTAGATTTTGGACATCCTGTCCTATTTCTCCAATTTTGCTTTTCAACGATTTGATTTCTTCAGTGAGCATTTTTTTTTCCAATTTGTTCAATACCTCTCTAACTTAATTTTGAAAATTTCTTTTGAGATACTCCAAGAAGGCTCTTTGGGCTTGAGATCAATTTGCATTTATTTCTGTGGTCTCCAGTGTGGATATAGAGTCCCTGTTGCCTTCTGAATGTGTTTGTTCTTGCTCAGTATAAAAAGATTTGATGGTCCTAGCCTTTACAGTTTCCTTATTCCCCATGGTGAGTGCCTATGTCCTGGATTTTTGGAGTGAATATCTGCATCTGGGGTGCCAGAGTCTTGAGCTTCTCAGGCTGTGAGGTAGGGGCTTGGTAGCTGTAATCTCTGAATGTGTAGCCTGAGTTAAATACCAAGACTCTCAACGATTCCCCTGAGTTATCCTGAGGCTTGCAGAGTAACTTGTGGGGGCTGGGTAGTCTAGTTCCTTCAGGTTTCAGAGGCTGTGTCCCTGAGCTGTGGCTCAAGCAGGCTTAGATCTGGCTACAGCTGAAGGTCCTAGTCAGAGCTGTTGTTTGCTAATTGGCTGGGTGGTGCTAAATTGGCTTTTCTTGATATGATTTGCTGGCTCCACCTTACTGGGATTAGACTCTGTATTGTCTTCTTTCCCCTTTCCTCAGTAGTTCCCAAGCCTGAGGCTATTGCCACTGATTCAAGATTTTACTCTGGTTGAAATATTTAATTCCTTACTTTTCTGGGTCTGGGAGTGGGGATCAGAGCCACTAAACTTTATTTCTGCATCTTGGCTTCTAGAAGTATGGGTATATAAGTTTAACCATCCAGACTGCCCCTGCATAACCTGCTGACCCTACTATCCCTGAGTTTTTTCCTACCCAGTTCAATGATACTCTGTCCTCCAGTGAGATGGCCAGGCTAGGCTGGGTGAGTCTGCTGGCTGGCTGGGGCTTCTTCCAGATCTGCTGCCCCCTGCTCTCTGCTCCACATTGGCATGGTTTCCTTGTGCTCAGTGTTCTCCTTAAGCCAACCTGAGTAGGCACTTTCCTGGGCTGGGAATCAGTCCCACTCAGTCTCACAATGGGTTCTGTCTCTCTTGAATTTGTTCAGATTCACTTTTTAACCTTTAGCAATAGAATGACTCTGGCTATGGCTGTGGCTTTTCCCAACTGCCCTAGGGCCAGGCCGTGGTTTTGGGTTGGCCTGGCTTCAGCTCCCAGCATGTCACAATGGGCCCCTCCTACTGAAGAGCCTTCAGTGAGAGACATGTTTTCTGCATTTTTGTGGATTTTGGAGCCCTCAAATTTGTTCAGAGTCATATTTTGTGTGTATTTAAGGTGGCTGTGTGGGTGCTGCAGAACTCTGCTGCTTCTATGCCACCATCTTGGCTCTGCCCCCCCACCCCCGGAACATAGTGACTTTCGTTACTTACTTCCTTTCCCCTTCTCATTGCTCCCTGATAAACTAGCAGTGCTTGTTTTCAGAAGATTCCTCTTCTCCTTAAGCATTATTTTTCTACTGCAAGAAATTTCTTTTTTTAATAGTTATTTTATTTATTCCAATTACATTTAAAGATAATTTTTAACATTCATCTTTATAAATTTTTGAGTTCACATTTTTCTTTGCTCCTTCTTCTTTACCCTCCTCCCCAAGTCAGTATGCAATTTCAAAGTGCAGTTATTTCCTCAGTTTTTCTGAAATCATCGTGTTCATCATTTCTCATAGAACAATAGTATTGTATTTCATTCGTATACTACAAATTGTTTGATCATTCTCCAACCGATGGGTATCCCTTGAATTCCCAATATTTTGCTACCATGAAAAGAGCTGTTATAAATATTTTTATTTATATTTATGTTATGTAATATGTTATTTCTATTTTAATATGTTAATTTAATTTGTTTATTTAAATTAAAATAATTTAATTTGTTAAAACATAAAAATACGTTACATATTTATATTATGTAAAAAAGTACATAAAGGTACTTTTCTATTCGTGTGTGTGTGTGTTCTCTTTGAGATACAGACATAATAGTGGTATTACTAGATCAAAGACCATGTACTATTTGATTGCCCCTTGAGTATGGCTCTCCAGCATGTTTGAATCAGTTTGCAACTCTACCAACAACATATTAGTGTCTCAATTTTTGTATATTTTCTGCAAAATTCATCATTTTCCTTTTCTGTTATTGTAACCAATTTGTTAAGTCTGAGGTAGTACCTCAGAGTTATTTTATTTCACATTTCCCTAATCAAAAGTGATTTAGAACACTTTTCCATATTCCTATAGATAGCTTTGGTTTCTTCATCTGAAATATGCCTGTCTGTATCCTTTGACTTGGAAAATACTGGATGAAATTTCAAAGTTGGCTTTTTCTGTCACCAAAGATGAATTGATTTTTATAGAATTATGAGCCTTTTGTTTTTCCCATGATGTAGTGGAACATACAGTGGGACAATAATAAAAGCAAATCCCCAGATCAGTATCTCTTAACCACAAATATATATTAAACACTTCCTCTCTCAGGAAATAAAAGATGGTCCCCATAGGTTTACATAAAATAAACATGTTCATATCAACCAATTTTGTCAGAGAAGGCACAGTAGCTTATAGAATCAGAAAAAAAAATGTCTTCTGTAAAAGGCCATTCCTGAGTTGACCTTTACAGAAACTAAGCAGCCTAAGAGACATTGGTGAGGAGAGAGTGCATTACAGGTTTGGGGGCAGCTCTTACCAAGGACCAGAGATACAGAAAGAGAAGACAGAGCCATATGTGGAAAGAATAGCATAAAGGTCAATTTGATTGAATGATAGTCAAGATAGAGTAAGGCAAGATAAAATTACAAAAGTGGGTTGGAATGAAGTAAGTGTCAAAAAGAGGAATTTGATGCATTTGGTCCTATAGATTATAGCCAGGTTATACTCAATTATATAATCAATGGATTTTTATGAGTGGTAGAGTGATAGGGCCAGATCTGTGCTCTAGGGAAATTACTTTTGCATCCATGCCAACTATGAATTGGAGAGGGAAGAGTTGAATATGGGAGAATAATTAGAAGATTATTCTGAACATTTGTAGAAGACATTTTTCATTGAAGATGAAAGTTATGAAAAAAAGAAAATTGAGGTGAGAGTAATGTGTTATTCCAGGTCTTACATGTAAAAGAATTAATTTAGGGAATTTAAAGCCCTTTGAAGCCTGGCTATTGCTTATCTTTTCAGTTATATTGTGCATTGTTCCCCTACACAAATCTACATTCTAATCAAATTGCCCTTCTTGCTATTTCTAGTACATACTATTCTATTTCCCATCTCTGTGACTTTGTAGAGGCATTGCTCAATGCCAATGAATGTTATTCCTGTTCATTTGGACATTTCTAGTTTCCTTCAAGGCTCAGCTGAACTGCTACCTTTTACATAAAAAAAAAAAACTCTACCAAGACTCCTCAGATCCTGTGATCTTCCTCTGAAATTACTTTGTATTTTGATCATTTAATTTGTGTGATATTAATTGTTATTTATTTATTTTTGGCCAATGTGAGTATTTGTTTTACTTGACTATACTGTTTTTCTTGACTAATCCAAAAGTTGTCTTTCCTTCTTTCCCTCTATATTTCTTTACTTAACTCTTCTCCCTTCCTTTTCTTCTTCCTCCAGCCCTTCTTTTCTTTCTTTCTTCTTTTCCAGTCAGTGGGAAAAGGTGGTAAAGAGAAAAATAAATAACTACTGGATAATTGAAAAAAATGATTTTTTGTAAAAAAAAGTGAAATGATTTTACATTTATCCTCTATGTATTTTATATTGACTCATCTGTGTGTATATAAGTTTTCCTTCAAATAGAGCAAGGAGTTTTCTCTCTTTTTTCTTCTTTTTATCCTGGTAACTAGCAGAGCATATGGCACCAACATTGTTATTTATTATTCAGTCATTTCAGCTGTGTTTGCTCTTTGTTATCCCATTTAAGGTTTCGTTGACAAAGAACTGGAATGATTTGCCATTTTCTTCTCCAACTCATTTTACAGATGCAGAAACTGAGGCAATCAAGGTTAAGCATCTTTCCCAGGATTACATAGCTAGTAGGTATCTGGGGCCAGATTTAAAAGCAGAAAGATGAGTCTTCCTGACTTAAGGCGCAATACTATGTCCACTGTGGCACTTAGCTGTCCTATATGGCACCAAGACAGCACTAAATAATTGCTTTAAAAATGTGTGTTTTGTAGGACCAGCCTCCCCATCTTGATGCTAACAAAAACATTCACAACTTCCCATTTTGTATATAGCTTTTTGTTTCTACCTCTCCACCTGTTTGTTTGTACTTCTCTTCAGGATTCTCAGCTCTCTGACCAAACATTGTTTCTGTATCTGGATCCATTATAATTTCTGTAGACAGCGTGCTCCATGGATGGTAAATTGTAATATGAACAAACATCAATTAAACTCCCTTAATAACATAACATAATCATCATCAGGGGCCTGTAACAACTTATTACCTAAATCCTAACTATGTCTATGACAGTAAAGACAGAGTATGAAAAGGTCTACAATCAATTCTCTAACAGCCTGACAGTCTGGGCTAATGTTTACTGTACAAATTATGTCAGATGTTAGAGTGGAAAATAATTAATTTATTGGGAAAGGAGAAAATGAAAACATAAAATCAGAGAAAAGTACACGAAAATTATCACAATTACATCCACATGCACATGCGTGCACACACACAGACACACACACACAGACACACACAGACACACAGGCACACAGACACACAGACACACAGACACACAGACACACACACACACACACACACACACACACACACACACACACACACACTTAGACATACACACATGCCACAAGCACCAATACAACTTCAGCCTGAATGAAAGCAATTTGAAAAGAGAATATAGTTCTAGGATTTCATTAAAAAGACACCAAATCAATTATAAATAATTATAGAATTATACTCCCTTGAAATTTAATTCATTCAAATTTTAGCATAGTTACTTGTTTCTGCTTCATAAACTCATGAACTTGAATTCTATATTTCCTTAGATAAAGCCACAATCTGAATATTCATTTTTGAAGCACTGAATCAAAATAGTCCTGTCACTTTCAAAATAAAGATGTTTATAGATATTAATATCCTATTCAACATAAAACAGTAAATTTTTTTCAGATCTCATAATATTTGGGAAAGATAAAAGCAAGTTATTACTTGAGTAAGTCTGGGGCATGATCAGTTAGTACTGAGTGATGCTTCTGGGTTGCCAGATAAAGTCTAACCAGTCTTTCCAAGCTACTTTTCTTGACATACTCAGTTAAACTATTTTTTTCTTTTAGACAAATACTAAAACTTAAATACATGGTAAGAAAAGAAAAAGAAACATATTATACATTTAAATATTAAACTTAAATATAAAATAAAGAAAAAATTTCATGTGCAAAGCAGAACATAGGAGAGAATTCAGAATATATAGCAATGATTTTCCATTTCAAGAAATCTATATATTGAGTACTGAGTGTTATATTGAAAGCTGCCCTTCTTTTTTTTGCTTCCTTGTAGGTTTTTTGTTCTCTGCTGTATGTATTTTGCTTCCCTTCCTCCCTCCTCCCCTCCCTGGCTACAATCAAGCATAGATATATTTATCTAAAAATATTGATATGTATAAATAAACATATACATATATGCACATCCATATATCCATGTATAAACATATAGCTCCCCTAAGAGATTTTTCTCCTAGTCTTTGCTTTATATTTGTGCATCTCTTTTTCCTCCTGTCTCTCCTAACTCCTCTAGTTCTATCCACTACCTTGCCCTTCTATTACTTGCTTAACTTACACCCATAACAAACTCCCATTATCTCCACCTTCTCATAAATCCAGACACCCCTTTGACCTATTCTCTCACCCTCCCTTCTAACAATACATCCCTTATCTTCTCAGAATCTCTTTCCTTTACTCCCACTTCCCCTTGCTCTAAAAACCCTTTTATATAGATCTTTTAACCTATTACCTCACCCTCCCTTCTAAAGATCTCTCCTTTATCCTGTCTCTCCTCCCTATCAACTTGGAGTTTTATTTCTTTCTAAATTTAGAAGACTTTTATACTCTTCTAGATAAAAATGTATTGTTCCCTCTTGAACCCATTCCTGAGGAATGTAGGCTTCCAGAATTAACAGCTCTCTTCTCCCACATAATTCTTTTGTATTGTTTCTTCCTCTCTCATCGCATTTGTATAAAATAATTATCCTTTTAAGTGTTCTTGAACAGTTTTACTTTTTGAAGTCACATCATACTCAGGTCTACCTCAATTTTTCTGATAAGCTATCTAATTAGTAGTAACAATTTTAGACATAGGTTTCATATTTTATATGCATAAAAGGTAAACAGTCTATCCTTATTGAGTCCCTTGTAATTGGTCATTGGTATGTACCTTATATTTCTCTTGGTTCCTGTATGCCAAATTTTCTATTCAATTCTGGATATTTTTTAATGAAGTCTGGAAAGTCTGACATGTCCATGTTTTTATTTTTTTCCCAAATTATATTCAATATGAAACATATCTCTACAGTTTTTATTGAGGAGGTTGACCATGTCCACAACCACATCCACCTCTAAATTGGAATTCTGTTGCTGTCCCAAACCCAGCTTCAGTCTTCTTGTCAGCACCAGGAGGAGCAGCACTTCATCTATATATGTCTCCGTCAGCTTCATCCTACGTAAGTCAGGCAGGTCACTCACCCTCTAGACCTTTGGGCCTTGGCCTTCCTATCTCAGGACGACTTCTGTGAAGTGTGGCAGGCACAATTTCAGGAGGAAGGTGAAGGTACCCAGAGGTACTGAATGCCCTCATTGGTGAGGTATCAGTAGAAATGCCTCCATGTGAACTGCTCCTTACCATAACCATAAAACTTTAGAGACTGCATGGCTTTCATGACATGGAGATTAGGCACATTCTTGTCTTCAAGCTCAGGGTGCTTTGGCATGTGAACATCTTTCTTGGCTACCATTGCTCCCTCCTTAAAAAGGAATTCATTGATGGCAATTTGGTTCCTCCTGGGCATCAACATCTCAGCAGCGGCAGATGCCAATCTAGACAGAACCCAGGATAGAAAGTCCATGTTTTTTTTTCATTTAGATTTATTCTTAGTTTTCCTGGTTGTGATATTTTCATCCCAAAATTCCAGTTCTTTTGTTCTTCAATACAGTGTTCCAACACTTGGTATCTTTTATGTGATCACTCCTAGGTCTTGTTTGATTCTAATTGTGGTTCTTCCATATGCATTTTTTTCATGTTGCTTGTAAGATTTTGTACTTGATCTGGGGTTTTCAGAATTTGACTATAATGTCCCTGTGAGTTTTCCTCATAGGATCTCTTTTAGGTGGGGATTGGTGGATATTTTTTTTCCTATTTCTACTTTCCTCCTTTGTTGTAATGCTTCAGGACAATTTTCTTTAATTATTTCTTGAATTATTGTATCAAGATTCTTTTATTTAATTATTATAATTTTCAGGTAGTCCAGTTATTCTTGTTTTCTTGATCCGTTCTCCAGATCAGTTGTTTTTTCTTATGACATGCTTCTCATGCATATCCATTTTTTCTTTCATTTTTTCCTTCTTTTTCTTGAACTCTTATAATTTCTCTGACTTCCACTTGCCCAAATGATAAAAAACAAATAAAATAAAAAATAGCAAGTCTAAAAAAAGTCCAGAAAAATTTTAACTATACCATAAAAATTGTGGATTACTAAAATTTCTGGACTTCTAAAATGTCAAAATTTCCCTCCTGAATAAGGAAGACTACTAAGGTGCTTTAATGTTTTTTGAAGATGCCATTGAGTTCATGAGTTTTATACACATTGGGCACATTGGGGGGATTTCAAGTTCCAGGATGGTAGAATAATTTTTCCCACGGACCAGCTGAGAGAGACAGACAGACAGATAGACAGACAGAGCCACACAGAGAAAAAAATAACTGTTAGATTTTCCTAATCCAACACAATCCAGTTCAGTATAAGACAATTAAACACAACAAATACTTGAGCACCTCATGTGTCTGAATGCATATCTACATCATGTATATAGGAATACATATACATGTGCATATACACATTAATATATAAAACTGTAAGAGAATCTATAGAACATTATGTTTGTATGTATCTAAATATATATTATGAAACTATTCATCTAATTTTGTATATATTTGTCTAAATATATAACTTTTGTGTTTTCAAAAAAATAACTCATTTTTTTCCCAACAATCAAAACTAGGCTATTAACTCTCTTTGTAGGGAATGAGAAATTATATTGCATAATTTATAAAGTGCAATATTCTCTTTAAGCACATCATCTGAAGTGTCTATTTCACCTCCCACTCTCACTGACCAGTTAAGTTACTAGAGTGTTGCTAGTTACAACCTCTCAGGTCTCTGAGGCTACTAACTGTGTAGCAAATGAAGCTGGGTTTTTTTTTTTGTATCGTATGTCAGGAACCACCCATAACGTGCTTCTCCCACATTCAAATGAAAATGTCAATGTCAGTTAGCTTTCAGAAAGGAGTATTTATCAAGGTGGCATAGTATAAGGCCAATCAGCAGTAGATTCCTAAAAGAATGCTACTGTGAACAGCTTTTAAGATTCAGATTACACAGAATTAATGAATACTCTGTTTATTCCATTACAAATCTAGATTCAGTACAATATTCACACTTTCAACAATTCACAATATTATATACAATCTTCAGAACAAGGGAAGTCTCAATCTTATATCTTATTACAGAAAGGAACAAGGAACAAGAGAAGAATCAACTGGTTTCCCTAAGGGAGAAACCAGCTTCACGTTTTTAGATTCAATCAATCAAGTTAAAGATCCAATCAGTCAATTAACAAAAGGAATGACATAGTTTCCCTAAGAGGGAGTTGATTCAATCAACAGTTAATAATATACTGATCTTCCACTCATGGGGCAACCATTAACTTTAATCTCCAAATAAAGTTCTTAGACAACCATGCAAACCTTCCACCCCTTGATTTCCAACAAACCTCACTTTAGTCCAAGGGGAGGCCTTTTCTTCATTTTGACTTTGGGCAGTC
>JAQQSW010022336.1:0-10478 GCA_028646575.1 Pseudocheirus occidentalis
TTCTGCCAAGCTGCCTTCAGTGAGAGATGTGTTTTCTGTATTTGTGTGAGTTTGAGAGCCCTAGCATTTGTCTGGGGCCATCTTTTATGTGTATTTATGGTGGCTGCATGGGAGCTGCAAGACCTTGCTGCTTCTACGCTGCCATTTTGGCTCCATCGCCCCCTTCCCAGCCATTTTCAAACCACATTACCTGCTCTATACCCATGCTTCTCATCTCCTTCACAACGGAACCATTAGTGCTCTACCCTTGGGCTCTCATAGGTGAGATTTTACCTTACCTTGCCCAGAACCAGACCTTCATATCATTTCTCCATCTATTCCAAACCATACCTCCACTTGTTTACCCAATCCAATTTATAGTTCCTCTTTATCCACTGTCTTTTCCCACTGAAATGAAAGGGTCCTTGAATATTTGCTTATATTGTATCCTTAACACTGAGTACATGCTTGGTGCATTACGAATGCTTAATATTTTTTTCATTCATTCATCAGATGCCATTTAATTGTCCCTTAGATGCATCCTCAATGTCAAATATTCATAGGCTGAAATGTCCATAACCCAGAGCCATGCAACATCATCAAAAGAATGTTAGTGTTAAAATAGAGGGTTTGGTAAGTTTGGAAGGCATTTATGTTATAACAATCAATATAATTCAAGAACTTGTATTTATTGAAATGTTAAACAAAAAGCAATAACAGTTCTAATGCCAGAAAATGACAAACATTGTTTTTAGGAAACTGAAAATCTTATTTAGCTATTTAAAAAAAATAAACATGTCATTTTATTAATTAATCTTCTAATTTTCTCAGTGTAGGGAATCCCTGTCTCGAATTTCATTTCCCAATGGAGACTAGCATTTGCACTGCAAGTTAAAATGTTAAGAATTTTTCTGAGGCCACTGAGAGCATTAAAAAATTTTCTGAGGTTCACAAAGTCAGCATATGTGAGAGGTGGAATGTTAACCAAGATCTTCATAAAAAAGAATTGTTCTCTAGCTCCTACAGCCCTTTTTATTTACCATTTAATGCCTTCATTTTTTTTATCTAATTGTTTAATTCATTTTAGCTTATATTTTTAGATAGATGGTACGATATAAACAGGATTTTAAAAACTGTCACGTGGGCAAAAATTTAAAAGTTGCAGGTTATTTCTTACTCAGATGTTGGTTTTTAAAAGGGAAGGGGGAATAATACAGAAGGAATCCACAGATTTTCCAGACCTATTTTATTAAATCCTTCTCCTTCAGTCAATTAAACAAAATGTCTGGCTTTTGCTTCACCTAAGGGGAAAAAACCATGTACCAGGATGGAACCAGAGAAAAGTGTGTACTCAAATACTAAAAGCTCAGGGTTGGGAAAAACAATGGCAACAACTGTCAACTTGAAAGCATTCCATAAAACTTCTCCCAACCACAATATCAACAAAGTTCCCTACTCCAATTCCATTAATGAGAAAAGTCTATTGCAACTTATGCTAGATTTGAATTGAGAGTTCAAGATGCAGGACACATCATTCCAAAGTGGGTTCTATAATGAATCACTAAAATCACATATCCAAATACAAATACTAGACTTAATCAATGAGATTATAGGATTGTTGCAAATACACCCTTACAACAAAAAGAAGTACACAAACAAGGAAGAACATTGATTTGAAATGCCTGTAAACTGTTTTTAATATTTTGATAACTTACTTCAATGTAATTGCTTTCCACTGTAATACTGTGTATTTTGTTTTATGCATTTAAAAATTGCTTCTCAGAAAAGATCCATTGGCTGAATTCACCAAACTGCCAAAGGAGACCATGACACACAAAAGTTAAGCATGGTTTGGAATCAACAAGTCAAGAAATTAAAAGTTAACCTTTGTAACCCCATCATTTTCAGATGAAGAAATTTTACACTCAGAAACGTATAGTGATTTCTGAAAATACACACAATTCTCATGGTGTCCAATTAATTACTCTTTCTTCTAGTATAACATCTCTTCAACTTCTTGGTGTCAAGACCCTTTTACAGTGTGTCTTAACAATTATTGAGAACCCCTCTCACAATAGCTTTTATTTATGTGGGTTTATATATACACACATACATACATATATACAGACATAGCATATGTCCATATAATATATGTGTATATAATATATATTTATATGTAAGCTCATTTGCTGTATTAGAAATTAAAATATCTTATGGTTATGATAAAAATAGTTTTGACTGCACAAACATGCCGATAAGGTCTCAAGGACCCCATGGTACTTAAATCCACAGTCTGAGAATCATTGTAGCAGACTATACTGACTTCATCAAGGAAGGAAAACAAAATATCAAATGCACAATGCCCAGTCTCATTTTTATAGATGCAAAGCCTAAAGCAGACTATTATTTGAAGATCTTTTCAGTTTTACATTCATGTAGAACACTACCCTCAAGTCTATATATCTTCAACCATTTGTATTTCACTATAAATACTGTTTATTAAAGAAATAACATCTGAGAAAGGAAGGTTGATTAGATTCTATCTTCTTTACATTATTTGTGGGATTTAAAAAAAATGTGTGCTAGAATTGAATTGTCCCAAGTATTTAAAATACTCAAGCCTACCTTTTTTTAAAATAACATACACAATTCCTCAAGTTTTTTTCTTGGGACTTTTTGGACTTTTTCATTTTTTTCCGCAAAATGTTTTGGCTTTTTAAGAAACTTGAGTTAACTTTGCTCATTTCTTTTGGAATTTTTACTTGGATACTTTGATGGATTTGAGAACTCACTGCTATGGGTGATCCCTTCACTGTTGTGGAAGGCAAAGCACACACACATTCTCATAAGAATCTTATCCAAGTTTTTCCAGCAAGTCTCTATTCAGGTCCTCTATATAGTCCTGAAGGATTTCTTCAGGTAATTTTAACACTTCATCTATGTTACTGTAATACTCAACCTACCCACCTGTCATCCCCTACTCTCCCTACATGATTGCCCCCAGTTTTCTGAAAAGTCATGAATGCCACAGTTTTGATATTCACACAGTTTTGCATGCAATGAATGAATGCATGCATGATATTGCATGCAATATCACAGTTTGCAAGACACGTTTTTCACTTAAAATTAGAGTACAGTAACTAGTAATAAATATTTTACAATAATTATCATACATATTTCAATTATTATCCCTTGAGTCACAGAAAATTTAATTTTTTCCTAAGATAGTCGTGTCAGGTGTTCCTATATACTTATCAAAAAAAAATGCTTTTAAAAAAAGTTGGTTATTGTAGGAACAGGAAGTCATAATCTATGTGAGGTGCATAATTTCCCAAATAAAATTCCCATTTATGTTTTATGTAAAATATAAGTATGCTTTTCTTCTCACATTCCATTTTAGTCCCCTTAATTTTTCAGTTAAAAAGATGTATGTATTGTTGAATTATCTCAACAAGTGGTCCATTCAACTGTGTATCATAATCAGCTCAGCACATATCATTCATCCACTTTGTTTTTGCAACATGAATTGCTAGTTTGATCTCTTTTGAATACATATAGAACTCATTAAAGAATTCTGTGCTTTTTCATACCCTAGGGTAATCACTCTAATGTTTTCTGTGAGAAACAACTAGAAAACAAGCCTGTAACAGGGAATTCTCTTCTACTTGGCCTTTGCATAGGATGCTGCCTCAGACATCTTTGATGAGGATGTCTCCCTCTTTTATAACCTGTTTGGTACACACAATGGAACACTGAATACAACTATCTCTAGCTCAAATCTATCATTTTAATACTTGGGTGGAAAGTAACACAGCACAGGCCCTGGAGTTAGAAGGATCTGAGTTCAAATCCGGCCTCAGACACTTAACAGTTACTAGCTATGTGACCTTGGGCAAGTCACTTAACCCCAATTGCCCTGCCTTCCCCTCCCCCCAAAAAGAAAAAAAATAAAACAATAAAAACATACCTTTGTCCCCATTTAATTTCTGAAACAAACTTCCTAAGCCCCTCAGAAAATTTAATGGGAAAGGATTCCAACAGTCTTAAGCAGTTGTTGATTCAGAAACTGTAATCTAAATAATGCTGCTAAATGGTTTTATACTTCATATAAAGAACATTAATAATAAACAGTAATGGTTAACCATCTCAGGCTGAGCAAACCAACAATCTAGTAATAAAATTGTTTCTGGGTTATGAATATGCTAAGAGCAACAACAGATAAATTACCATATGTTATTAGCAGAAGGACATAAAATTTGAGGTTGCAGGAGTAGCTAACATATGTTCATGTACTGAACATATTATCTAGGATGGTTTCTGGTCTCTACCAATTATTCTTACCAGATGGATTTATAGTAGATGAAATAATTATTAAAAATAAAATTGCACAAAAGAAGAATATTTCTCAAATAATGGACACAGGTGAACACAGTTTATACTTAACTGACAAGTGCAGTCACGAGTTCGGACCGAGGCAGTCACTTAATTATAGTAAAAGAGCAAACTGATGACAAGATTAAAAGCCTTCCATAGACAGAGTGGGGAACAACATATCTGCATGTGTTTTCTTTATCTGTACTATCAGATGAAAATACATATTGTTTGTTTTATTGTCACAGTCTAAAGGCAGAATTAAGGATTACAAACCAGGTTTTCAAAAGCTTAACCCAAATTAACAAATTTTAAAATATAGTACAGTATTAACACATTAAAAGCCATATTTTACAATTTAGATGACATGATCAAAATAAGCCTAGCTATCAGAAAATTTAAAGTTAGACTATCTCTTGGAGAACTTGCTGCATAAATATAATGTGTAAACACAACTATAATCCACATTTGCAGAAAGCATACTTTCTCATTACACAAAAATACTAAGACTCTACTTTGAAAATAGCTGATGAATACCTGGACAGAAAAAAAATTAAGATTAAAGTTGGTTAATGGGCAGAATAAGGAAACAAGGGGAATTCATAAAATACATAGTTAGTACACTTTAGACCATGAACTGTATCTCAGTGGAACACATAAAAACTGTTGTTGTTTTTTTAAATTATTGGTGTGAACCTAACATTTCAAGAGCACAGGGGACTTCTAGTGAGAAAATTCCTTTTGCTGAAGCAGCCCACAAGAACAATGCAACAATGCAAAAGTTCCAGAGAGTTGTTTTGAGTACTGAGATGTTAAGTGACTTGCCTGACATCATATGAATATGTGTGTTTGAAGTAAAATTTAAAATGAAGGCTTCCTGAAGAGAATTCTTGGCTCTAAACTTGGTTCTATCCACTACACTTCTAGTCTAACTTCTATACCCAAAACTTGCCCTAGACATTATAATTTTTTTTAGATCAGGTGAAGAATATTGATTTTCATGTTGTGCTAAGAAAAATCAAGTATAATCTTATAACTAATTATGTGTAATATGTATATTCAGTGTGGCAAATATATATAATACACATATTTAAGTAGCACCAAGGAATGGACCTGAAGTAAGGAAGACATGAATCTAAACCTGGCCTCTTAAATTTATTCCTGTGTGATCCTGGGAAAGTTGCTTAACCTCTAGGTGCCTCAGTGTCTTCATATGTAAAATTGGGATAAAAATAGCACCACCCTTCCACACTTAGTGTGATGATAAAATGAGGTAATATCTGTAAAGTCTTCTGCAAATCTTAAAATGCCTTATAAATATTAGCTATTAATATATAAAATATACAATATATTATTCTATCTCCCTCTCTATATATTTAATATACACCTAAATATATGTGTTTGTGTGTGTGTACGCACGTAGAGAAAGGAAAGAGGGAGGGAGAGGCAGGAGTGGGGAGAGGAAAGGAGAAAGGAGAGAGGAAAAGAAAGGGAGAGAAAATTTTAAATAAAGTATAAAAGTTTTTTATAATATGCTACTTGGTAAATAGACAACCTTAAAAAATAAAACTACATTTCACATGCTATAAGATATTTTGTGATGTTCATGTGTTTAGGAGCAATTACTTTCCAGTAAAGAAAAAACAATTCTAAATGATATATCAAAATTCCAAGTCTATGGTCATCCTCCCTAAGGACATAAAACAAAATGGATGATACTGGGCACCTGGTCTTATCTAATTAGAGGTTCTACTTATACCCCACCATCATCTCACTTTCCATACCTGAGAAGAAATGAGCTTTGAAACCCTTCTTAGAAACGGTGTTGTCAGATTTGAATTCAATCCTCATATTGTTGAACTGGGAAGTGATCATCTCGGGTACTTCTGCACCACAAAATTTGCCATGTAATTTGGAATCTGAGGACAACCCACTTCGGATCTCCACATAATCATATTTGCAAACCTGTGGCAGGGGTGAAAAGTCTTCATTTCAGTCAACTTAAAAAGCATTTTAGAAGAAAAGGGAAATCAGGGACTCTGGAGTTTTTTTTTCTACTTCCAGCAACTTGTATATCCCAGTCACATACCACTGCTAAATCCTATAACATGACAACCACATAATAAACATTTATTTTTTTCCAACTGAACTGATCTTTACCTCTCTACCACAATATAATGCCTTTGACATTCTAAGTGTTTTGTCTGTCTTTGTCATAGAAAGTTGAAGGCTGACAGCTAAAGGGAAAATAATGAAGAAAAGGGATCATTTTCATATGATTATGGTATCATGGATAGAAAAGACTAATTTTAAGTGTCATCTATCCTACCCCCCTAATTTTCCAGTTAAGGAAACTTAGACCTAGAGAATGTATGACTTGCCATTGCATAAAATGCAAACTTTGAGTCAGAAAGACCTAAGTTCAAATCCTTCTTCAGACATATACTGGTTGCCTGACTATAAGCAAGTCATCAAGCCATTCAATTCCTCTCATGTTATTCCTTCACCTGTAAAACTGGGCAAATTGTACCACCTCACAGTTGTGAGGATCAAATGAGTGTCTGTGTGTGCGTGTATGTATATATGTGTGTATATAGTGTACATATAAACAATATGTTATACCAACTATACAAATGCTAGCTTAGTGATGAGAAGGAAAATATTGGAAAAGGAAGGAAGAAAAGGGATGCTTTCCAAATGTTTAAGCTACTAAAAGCTACAAATGTTTAAGGGAACCAGAATAGAATTAGTATTTTTACTGATTTTCAATTTAAAAGTTATAAACATGGAAAGTGGTTAAAAAAAAAACCAGGACACTTTCCCCTCTAAGAATTCAAATCCAAGGTTTGTAATCATATGTTTAAAAAAATCAAATCAAATAATTTTAACTTGAAATTTACATTAATTATTTATCCTCTTTGAATTAATTGGTGGAATGTCTAGTTGTCCTTCAGTGAAGTGAAAGCTAGAATTCCTGCTACCACCCCAGATGCTCTAATTTCACAGATAGAATGAGTTAAGTGACCACAACATATCCTTTGTTGTTGTTTTTTTTAAATTTTCTTATACAGATGACTCTGTGACTCATTACCAATGTTACTCTACTTACTGTGCATTTTGAA
Organism: Pseudocheirus occidentalis; assembly: GCA_028646575.1. NCBI lineage: Eukaryota > Metazoa > Chordata > Mammalia > Diprotodontia > Pseudocheiridae > Pseudocheirus > Pseudocheirus occidentalis. Next base: position 7,473 of record JAQQSW010022336.1, read on the forward strand.
TTCTATGCAGAGCATGTATAATCTTATTATATAAAGGTGTACTTAATGCCCTTGACCAAGGCATACAACTTACCACTGAAGCCAGGCTCTTGTGATGCTAAGATAGTGATTAATCATTAGAGAAAAAGTAACTATTTTCTCCATTTGATATCACAGCACTTATTTTTTAACAAGGAGGGAATACAAGATTGAACAAAAGTATACATGTAGAAAGCATACATGAACAGAATCAACTTCTTTCAATTAAAACATAAACTAGAAAGCAATCATTTGGTACTGGGCTTCTCTTTTGGGTAAGGAGAATGAGAAAGTAAAATGAAGTTTTAACTTTTCGTCTGAAATTGTACAAGGCAAGTTTTGATTAGTACAGATTTATTTTATAGCCAGGTTATGAACCTATGAAAATACACAGCATCTAGCTAAAATTTTCCACACATGGCAAAGTATTAGAAATCAATAGACTGCCCATCAACTGCGGAATGGCTAAACAAGTTGTGGTATATGAATGTAATGGAATATTACTGTGCTATAAGAAATGTGGAGCAGACGGACTTCATAATAACCTGGAGAGACCTATATAAATATAAACTGATGCTGAGTGAGGAGAGCAGAGCTATGAGAACTTTGTACCTAATTAGAGACACACCATATCTCTTATGACTAACTTTGATAGACTGGGGTCCTCTCAGCAATACAAGGCTATAAGACAAGCTACCCTAAAGAAAAAGCATATGTCAATCTGGGACCTCTAGGGTGAAAAAGGTTTGTGTGCTTTTCAATCTTTGCTTTTGCTGTTTTCTCTTCCCCTCAGCCATTTTCAAATAGAATAATTTTTTTTTCTGATGCTGCCAGTCAGTCAACAAGCATTTAACAAGTGATTACTATGTGCCATACACTATGTAAAATGCTCGGTATACAAAGACAAAGAAAAAACAACCTGCTCTCAAGGAGCTTTATGCTTTTAGAGGGGAGTTTACAACATGTAAATAAATAGGCACATTCAACTGGGATTAGAACACTGAATGTTTACTATTGGAAAACAGGTGATTCAAGAATGAAGGGTATCATCAACAAAACACAAGTATTAATACACACAAAAAAACACTTACCTTCACATCTTAACCATGTACCATGTGTACTCCCACATGGGAGAGACATTCCTTATTTAGTGGAATCACAAATCTACCAATTTAAAATATACCAACTTCCCCAAATGGATGTTTTTGTCCCGACTAAACCAATGCAATTTTGTCAATTATTTTCATGGAAACCTAGGATCCTATATTTAATAGTTATTTAATAAACCAAAAACTGTATATTGAGTATAGTGAGAAAAATGCTACCTCTGGATGATTGAAAATTGCCCAAAAACAGTTCAAAAACATTCAGCCAGTATTAATAAAATTGCAAAATAATGCCAGAAATAATCTGCAAAGCAGGAGACTATACTCATTTCTATTATTTTAAACAAATAATTTTGATTTTTCTTAAGATCATAGATCCAGGCTAGAAGTAACCTCAGAACACTTCAATTTTACAATTTACAACTGAGGAAACTGAGGCCTAGAAAGGTTAAGAGTTCTATCCAAGGCCATATAACGGTAAAGAGCAAAGTCATCATTTGTATCTTGGCTCTCTGATTCCAATTTTTTAATTTTCAAAATATCTTCAGAAATTCACTGAATTAGATGGGGAAATTATCATGTAATCTTTACTTACTTCATTGCCCTCTAGTTCAAAATATTCAAATTTCATAGAAATTCGATACTGGGTTGGAGCCACCACCTGCCAAATGCAGTTTTTATTGGGAGGATATTCTTTAGGCCAGCCTGGGGTGCTTATGGTGCCATTGAGCTTTGTCAGAAGTCCTCCACAAGCAGCTGAAACAGAAGGAAAAAAAGAAAGGTTTTTCATTTTCTCAAGGCTCCTGGAAACTACCTCTAAAAGCTCTCACCTAATATACTGATTACATCCCCTCACTAAAAACAAATACTTTGCTCCCAATAACTGGGTAGTTGTTTGTGTCAATAGAGTCAAAGTTTGAGTCACTTTATGAAGTATTTCTTCATCTACCCATGCATTCTGTCTCCAATTATCTTGCATTAATTCTGCATTTCATGTATGGTGGTGGTGTTTCCCTAATTAAAATGTAAACTCTTTGAGAATGGTCAATTTCATTTTTTAAAAAATTAATTAATTAATTTTATTGTTTACTTCATTCATTTCCACAAGATTTTGAGTTACAGATTTTCTGCCCACCTTTCTCCTATCCACCACCTCAAAACAGCCATCCCACTATATAGCCCAGGAGGAAGCCCCAATCTACTCTCTCCTATGTCCTCCCCCTCACTCCTCTGACTTTCTGGAAGAGAAGGATGGTTCTTCCTACCCCAGTGACTGTATATCTTAATTTATTGTTGCATGTAGTTAATAATTATAATATATGTATATATATATACATACACACACACATATATATATATATATATATACATTTTTTATCATTTGATTATAGAATGTTAAATTCTAGATTCTTTCCCTTCCTCCCTCATCACCCCCCATCCACAGGAATGACAAGCAATTCAATACAGGCTGTACATGTGTAGTTATGCAGAAAATCTCCACAATGGACATATTGTGAGAGACTGATTATATGTCCGTCCTTCCTATCCTGCCCCCCCTTATTCTGTTCTCTACCCAGTCTCTGTCCCTTTACATAAGTGTGTGCTTCTATCACCCCCCCGCCTCTTCTATATGAGATGATTAACCCCATTCTGTCTCTCTCTGTTTCCTCTCATTTTAATCCTCGCCCTACTCAGAATTTCACCTTTTAAAGTATCATCCCTTGCTATTCAATTGATCCTGGGCCCTCTATGTACACACACACACACACAAACACACACACACACACATATACATTCTCAGATATGTATTCATATGCATATATAAGCCCTCCTATATAGACATATGTGTATGTGTATGTGTATATATATATATACACACATA
>JAQQSW010022337.1:0-10478 GCA_028646575.1 Pseudocheirus occidentalis
AGACCCACAAGCCGGCTCTGAGTCCGTGCTTTCACACGAAATTTAAAAAGTACCCCACCCCGGGCTGTATCAAGAAGCTTGGGGAAGAAAGGGCGCTTCCCTGGGGCGACAACAACAAACATTTGGAGAGCGCTTTCTGTTCTCCTCCCAACAAGCCCGGGAGGGAGCTGCTATTATTATTACCCTCCATGTTAGAGATGAGGAAACTGAGGCAAATGCCCCTTTTTTAAAAGGGAGGGCTGCTCGTCTTAGGTTCTCCTTGGAGAGTCAAATAAAGGAGCTGGTGGATGGTTGGCTTCATCACTCACCGTAAGACAATAGGAACCATCGGTAACCTCGTATGGCAGTGCTTTTGATCAGCATTTGAAAGAAGTCCAGCATGAAAATAACTGAAACTTATGCCCCAGCATCTGCTGAAGAAGAGAGGCAGCAAAATTCTATGAGAAATTCCATTTATTTGTGACTTCCTGTCAAAGGTGGGAAGAGATGGGGTTGGCAAGAAATGGAAAACCTAGAACAAGTAGAGTGAGAGAGGCCACAGAGATGGCCTTTAGAGAGATGACTCTAAACTGCTCATCTCTGGCCCCCATCCCACTTAGTCTCCTAAGTCTTAGCCTGTTCACTAAGCCAGATCTAAATGCAACCTCTGTCCTTGTGGGCTCCATCAGTTTCCTTCAGCCCTCTCCATGCTTTCTCTGTGTGGTCCCCCAGTGCAGTCACACTTTCTCTCCTGCCTTTCTTCTCCCTTCCTTGCTCCCCTTTGTGCTCTTATTCCTCCTTACAGGCTATACCCCCTGGTTTCTTCCTTCTCCCAGACCTCTTCTCTTTCTTTTTGTCACTCATGGCCTCTGTCTTTCATCTCTCCAGGGAAAGTACCAAAATGACTCAATACCCCAAATCAGTCAGATTTTGATATCTCAACTTGTTTTTTTTTTCCTTTGTGACTTCATTTTGGGGATATCTATAGTTAAGCTTTTACATTTTCACACAATAGCTTGGCTTTTTGAGACCATGGAATTTTATGGGCATGATCATGAAGGATTGTTTCTGTAAGGTTTTCTATTCATTAAAGTCTTAATGAGGTCAACTTTATGTCATTAGGAAGAGTCTAAGTGGAAAAAATGTAGCAGATAAATATAGAGTGACAGGACATGCTAAATGAAAGTTAATTTGTCTTAATATTCTGGGTTTTTTACTTGATTTATCCTGGGACTTTTTCCAATCAAGAATTTGTTTTTCATTGTAGGGACTATAAATTTTCTAAAGAACACAGATTAAAGAAGACATTTGCTTGGAAATGCTTGAGTTTGGTGATTTTAAATGATACCAAGAAAGAAGCAATAGTAATTTTAAAAGCTGCCTAAGTATATGTTTGGAAGTCTTTCATATGGCTGATGAGAGATGTTTCTGTAGCCACAACAGGAATCTGCCCAATTGAGCTCTGAATTTATCATATTGGTACTGGTGTTTTTTAAATGTTCCATTATGCTTCCTCCTGAGTTATGTTGCTCATTGTAGCCCTACCTTCCAAAGATTTCCATGAAACCATTGTCTCAATGGGATATCTTGGATCTTCTCTGCACAGCACATAGCTGAGAGGTAACAATGGGGAGTCCAGGAGACTCAGTTACACTTGGAGGCATCACCAATTACTTTGGAACTTTGATAGAACTCATTGAAGCAGACAGTCCCTTCCATGTACAAATCACAATCCATTCAAATCTTCCTGTCCTGCTTGGCTCACACCTCTCAAAGCAGACAAAGATGGCCTACCCAATGTGTGGCTAGTCTTTCCCGATTTTGCCCTTGCATGGCTATTAACAGAGCCAGTGAGATGCCTCCCTCATGGGTCCAGTTGGCCCATGTCTTTAAACATTGTTGGTATCCAAGCACTTCTGAGATATTCTTCATTTGTGATGGGTCCCATCTACCCACAACCCCCTCCCCCACTTGCCTCTTCCCACTGCCAGTATAGTGACCTGGAAGTTTCATTCTTGGGAAATGGTGGTATTATGTGGCTTTCAGTTACACATTATTACCAAAACCAATTTCATGTTAAAGGCAGGTGCTTCTGTTTTAGGCAGAAGTTTGGAGGAATTTCAACTACCACACAATTGTTTAAAGGCAGTCAGCCTATCCTCTTCTCTTTAATCTCTAATAATTTAATAAACTGAGTTTATTGTCCATATGCGATGACTTCTGAGTTGCCCGTCCTACTACACGGATGTTGTGACCAAGAGATCTTCATCGGCTTGAGTTTTCCTCTATGTGTGGTAAGACCAGTCATTGAAGATGGAACACCAGGAGGAGGCTTTGTTAGATTCCAGTGAGGGCCTAATGTGACCAGCACAAGATCATGGACAAATGGGAGAATTGTGAGCAGCTCCTCACCTGTGGGGAATTGCGACTGTTTCCATTTAGACTCTATGCTGGGTGTCTTCCAGGGCAGTGACAAGCAGATGCTTCTGTCTGAGGCTCAGACTGAGGACTGAATGAAGTTGTCTCCTTTGCTCACCTTTTCAGGAGCTAGGCTTGATTTTTTTCAGATGAGGCAGCTGGGTACTGGAGTGGAGAGAGCACTGGATTTGGGGTCAGGAAGACAGTATTAGAGTTATTGCTCAGACACTGTGTGGCCCTGGAAAAATCACTTTCTGGTCACTGCCAAGTCCTAATCCTGGTTTCCCTGAATCCAGGAGGCTGTGAGTTACTGTTTAAAAACTGGCTTCCTGAAAAAAGGACCCAAGGCACACTTTTAAGTGGGATTGGGAGTATCACCTTTTCTCTATGACTTTCTTACATCTAGACAATCAAGGAAACAACAAATGAAGGTCTGAGTCACAGCACTTACTGATTTCTGTTCCATTTAAGCTTCCATTCTGCACTCTCTCCCTCCTCTTGGTCTCACAGCCACCAAGAACTAAATGAAACACAGCCCATGACAGACGTGTACAGCCAAGCAAAACCAATATCCAGATTGGCCGATGCCCAGATTGGCCTCATCTGAGTGCTCATTTCCAAGGTGTAGGTGCTCACATTGATCATTGAGCACTTGGCTCCGGAATGAGCTGCCCCCCAGGCCTGCCTGCACCGCTCCCCTCACCTGCTCTGCTCTGCTGCTCACACCGGCTGACTGACAGCCTGGTGCCTGGATTTAACTGGTGTTACTTTAGGAGTGAAGCTGCAAAGTACAGAATAAAGGCTGCTCCCCCAACAATGTTGGGCTTGTGGTGCAGAGAGCGACTGGGACAGGCTGCAGATGCCTTCCCAACCTGAAGAAAATGTGGGCCGCTCCCCACAGAGGCAAGAGCTCAAGGACGGACCCAGATGGCAGGTGGCGGCATGGGATGGCAGGTGGCGGCATGGGATGGCAGGTGGCGGCATGGGGTGGGGAGCAGATGCATCAACTCTCACCCCAGTTACATAGCCCCTTCCATTCGAGCGCCTCCAAAAGCCACCAGGGTCACCGCATTCCCCTTTGCACTGGCCTGGGGGGAAGCCGCCGGACAGTGTTACAGGAGACAGCTGGTTAACTGAGGGCAGGCAGAGGGGACCTGAGCTGCTGGCTTCAGACTGAGGAGGCGGCAGCAGAACCTAGAACAGAAACGTCGACTTCTAGGGTCCGCGATCTTCCTCTCCCCTCCCGGTCACAGGGTTCCCAATAATCGAAGCGGTCTCTGCAGTTAACTGGGTTATTGCCTTCTGTTTCTGAAGCCTAATTGAATCTCTGCTCTAAGCAGTTTCTCCTGGTTTGTGAATTCCCTATGAATCTTCATCAACATTTCTAGAAGGAGGAGGTGAAATGGCCATTTTAAAGATCCAAAGCTAAAACTAGATTTTAAATGGGGGGGGGGGGAAAGGAGGAGACAGAGACAGAGACAGAGACAGAGACAGAGATAAAGACAGAAAGAAGGTATCTGTGCTGAAGCTACCTTAGCCAGTAAAGGGAAAGCCGGACCTGAACTTTGGCCAGGAGGAATGCTAAGCATCCCTGAAGCCACCTCTCTGAACCACCCGTGCCCATTTGCCCACTTGCCTCTTTTTCTCCTGCAGGCTTGAGTGTTGCTAGGAGGTACCCTTGGAGCCCCAGTGATATACCACCCCTGTACCCTGACAACCTCCATGCCATCTTCTTTAGAATGTTTTCACATGGTCCTGAAAAGACTTACCCAGGGGGAAAATACATGAAGGGAGGGTCCCTTTAAAATTCATCAACCTATGAATGTGTCAATAAGGCTGGAAGGAGGAGGAGGCAGCATGAAAATGAGAAGGGGGCTAGTTGGGGATCCCAGCAGTCACAGATGAGCTCCAAAAGATAGTCTCAGACTCCACTGACCATGGAGATAAACCAAGACTGGTAGCAGGAATTGGCCAAAGACCAAGGAAGGTAGAAGAAGCTTGGCCATGCTATCCCCATTGCTGGTTGCTCAGAGCTCAAACTGAGGGCCACCTGAAGACCATTTAGTCCCACGCCCTCATTTTACTCATAGTAACTCTGAAACCTCAAGGGGCATTTTCAATATCCCATCAGGAGCAATTTCAACCAAGTTTCTCTGACACTTCATCTGTATGGGCACTAAGTGAATCGAAAGTGTCCTCTTCAATTCCCCTTCCAAGGTTCCTCTTCCTACTTAAGGCCAGATGGGAGAGGAGACATGGCCCTGGGGGCCTGAAGTTTGTAATGCATTGATGTCTTTGGCCAGTCACCTCTCTTGTTGGTTCCTCTAGTGCAGTGGTTCTCAACTTGTGGGTTATGTTCAATTTGTAACAATGAAAATACATCTTGCATATCAGATATTTACATTACGATTCATAACGGGAGCAAAATTACAATTATGAAGTAGCAATGTTAATAATTTTATGGTTGGAGGTCACCACAACATGAGGAACTGTATTAAAGGGTCACAGCATTAAGAAGGTTGAGAACCACTGCTCTAGTGGAAATCCAAGAGCCTTGCACAATTGTACTTGTTTGATGTATTTGCACATGAATGTATCCAAATACATCAGAGATGGAGGTTAAGTCCTTTCCAAGGTACTGGAGAACTCCCCCATGATGCCCTTCACTGCCCACTCTACTTTGGGGTGGCTCTCATTGTTAGGAAGGTTTTTTCCTGACATCAAGCCGTGTGTGTGTGTGTGTGTGTGTGTGTGTGTGTGTGTGTGTGTACTTAGCAGGAAACAGGGGCTAGGTGATAGCTCCTAGGGATGCTAAGAGCCCAGGGTTCCCTAAACCTCAGTTTTAGGGCATGGCATTTGATGTGGTCTCTTTCATTGATATAGGCTAGAATTATTCCCGGCCTCGAAGTCAGGCTCACTCTGATGTTGTTGGCAGCATGCATTTTTCTTCTTCATTTTTTGGAAATGAGGACAATATTTTCCCTTCTCTCCTTCTGTGGTGTCATTCCTGTCCCCCCACAACAGACAGACCTCAGCTTCTGGAACTCTGAGAACTTGGCTCGCGGATAGGAAGTGACTGTACATTGAGAGAGGAAACTCTTGAGATTCTTGTTTGGAGGGTCAGCAGCCAGGTCCCAGAGAGACCCTGAATGCTTTTTTTATGACTAAAAAGTGTTCCAGGGTTTCCAGGTTAGGATAAGTGACCCACAGACTTTCCTTCCTAGGCTGTCTCACTAATGGGGAGGATGATTCAACCACAAAATGGCATCCTGGATGGCATCCTGTTGCATAGAGTAAGGTCCCTAAATCACTGAAGAGAAAGATCTTTGAATAACAAAGGGAGGTGGTTTTTCTCTGGAGGTTTTTAAGACTCCTTCCTCAAACTCTTATTCCAAAATAAAGAATGCCCCCTTCCCCATCCCTTGGAGGTTCTAGGCAACCTCAGAGGCTGGTGAGGAATAATGGCAAGGGTTGTCATGGGCATTCTCCTGGGGCAGACCCTGGCCTATAATAAGACATTTTGCCTCTCTTGAAGCCTCAGAGTTGTCTCCCCACATTGTATCTGAAGCTGATCTTCCATAATCATTCTTTTCTGGTAAAGGACATAGGGTGGATAGAGGGCCATGCTTGAAATCAAGGAAACTCATCTTTGTGAGTTCAAATATGGCCTCAGACACTTACTAGTTGTGTGACCCTGGGCAAGTCACTTTGCCCTGTTTGCCTCAGTTTCCTCATCTGTAACATGAGCTGGAGAAGGAAATGGGAAACCCATCCACTGTCTTTGCTAAGAAAACCTCAAACAGAGTCATGATGAGTTGGACACAACTGAAAAATGACAGAACAACAACCAAAGGGCATAGTAGGAGAAGACCTAGTGTGCTGTGGAGGGGGTAATTCTCTTAGTACAGGTATTGATGTACTCGGGTCTGCAGAAATCATGCCTGGGGAAAGCCATGGCATTTAGCATGACCCTGAGGGCTGGCTGCCTCTTCCTCCTCCTGGTCCTGGGAATGCTTCTCAGCAGGGGGATGGTAGGGTAGGCTAAGCAATGCTCAGGGATGGTGCCATAAGAAGCTGACACTGAACTCTGCCTGGTGAGGAGAAGCAGCTTAAGGAGCATGGCAGAGGAGCTTCCCCATGCCCATAGGGATCTACCTTCACAAGCACCCCACAAAGCAGATAGCAGGAATTCAGCAGCCAGAAGCTGGGACCCATGTGTGGTCTCAACTTCGGTTCTTTCTTTTAGCCTTTGAAGGTGCTGTTGGGAGCATGTGTTGGACACCATGGGGAGGGGTGCTTGGTGTTAATGTTCTTACTAGATCACCTTAGTCAATTTTGATTATTTGGTTGTTTCAGCTGTGTATGACTCTCTGTGAACGCATTTGGGGTTTTCTAGGCAAAGATACTGGAGGGGTTGGCCATTTCCTTCTTCAGTTCATTTTACAGATAGGATAATTGAGGCAAACAGAGTGAAGTGAAGTGCCCAGGGTCACACAGTTAGAAAGCGTCTAAAGCTAGATTTGAAATGAGAAAGATGAGTCTTCCTGACTTTACGTCCAGTACTCTGTCCATTGTGATGCCCCACCTTAAAAAACACCTCTTTCTAAAAGCTAATGAAGTTTGACTTACTGATATCAACTGATAATTGGGGGAGTAGTAAACCAGTGGGGGTTCATAAACCATAGCATTGGAAAGATACCTCCTACCGCTTTAGATCCCCCAAGAGCCCTGAGGGAAACAGTAACCATTGTTTGGGGATCTAGCCTGCCAAAGTGAGTGGGGTTGGGATGGTTGTCTTAGAGCCACACTAAAGGCAGGAGTGGATGCTGTCTTATTCATTTATCCACAGTTTTTTGGTGTCTCTGACTGAGCCTTGGTGCCAGATGAAGGTTCATTCCTGTAAAATGTAGACTTATACTACTATTCCCATGAAGTCAAGGCAAATCAAGTCAAATGATAAAAGCATTTATAAAGAACCTACTATGTAGGCACTTCACCAAGCCCTGGGGAAAGCAAAGAGAAAAGCAAAAAGGAGTTTCTGCTCTCAAGGAGCTCTTAGTCTAATGGGGTGTGTGTGTGCATATGTGTGTGTGAGACAACACGCACACTACTGAAGATACACAAGATATATACAATGCGAATGGGAGATCATCTCTGAAAGAAGGAGACAGCTGCTGCAGGATAGAGAGAAGCTCTGAAGGAAGACCCTTGGGGAAAGGACCAAGAAAGGTCTCCTGCAGAGTGTGGGAAATAAAGCAATACATAAGCAAGCAAACAAACAAAGGCACACACATGTAATACTCATATAATCTATTAATGACATAAACACAATACATAATATCTTAATATATCACAGACTTGTCAGACCAATGACCAGCCCCTTGTACAAGATTCGGTTTCTGCCTGCTGGGCTGGCTCTGACCTTCTGCCCTGTAGTCTCAGCTCCTGCCTTTCATTCTCCTTCTGGCTTCAACTCCTTGGCTTTCAATGCTTGGAAGAAACCTTGGTTCCCTTCCAGTCTGGCTTTGTGCTTATACTCATGGGGACCCTAGAGGCCAATACTCTCATTTTACAGGTAAGGAAACTGAGGCCCAGGAAAATGAAGGGACTTGTCCAGGGTCACACTGCTAGTAAGAGCTTGACATAACCTTTGAACTCAGATACAGTTTCAGCCCTTGCCCCTCTCCCCTGAAAAAAATCTGCTTTTCTACCTTCCTGCCTGCTGAATCACAGACCCCCTACTTCCTTTCTTCTCAGGCAGGATACCAGACCTGTGGGGAATGACGAGAGTCAAGGAGGAAGAGGAAAGGGACTTCCCTGTAGTCCTGTGGATCCAGCTGAGGGTTAGCCTGTGGATTGGTGGTTGGTGAAGTCAGCTATGCTCTGGAATTAACCTCTTTGATTGAACAGGAAAAGTGAATCAGTCTATATCATAGCCTTTAAAGCTTGCAATGGATGCATGGATTATCCTTGTCTCCTGGGCCATTTTCTCCTGACCATTTTTTCCCCTGTGGAATGAGCTCTAGTTAAATAATGCAATATATGTTTTTTACTTATCACCTCTGTGTTCTAAAAGTGAATGCTGATTTGAGATAGTGAGTTCCTACCTCAGCCTTGAACCCCAAAGAAGGCATCACCCTCTGAGGGAGTTCTCATAACAAGGAATCCAACTCTCAGGGCCAGCATGGGTTTTTTTGTGTTTTGTTCAGAATATTATGAATGTTTTCTCATAAATCTGTTTTCCTTTAAATATGTGATTTTGCAAAGCTTCTGGCATCCTCAAGAAGGAATTTAATTTACATCCATCTTGGTGCCAAAATTCTTCCCAGAAGACCTTGCCTTCAATGTAAAATGAAAGTCAATGGAGAAGCCCAAGTTGTTGAATAAGAGCTGGCTTTGCGATCTCCTTTTCAGAAAGACACTTTTTCTATGAAATTTGTGCTACTTCAGAATCTTGTGGGAGTAAATGTTTCATTATCTTCAGATAGAGTGTGATGCTTGGGAGAGCAGTTCTCCAAGACTGTGAACTGAAGAGGATGCTCCAACCAACCTTGGGAGAAGGACTGCCCATAACATCCTGACCCTATTCCAAGAGGCAGGAGCTTTCTTTCTTCAGTTGGGATAAGCAGTGATCTCAAAGATGAGAGTGATGTCCCCATTCCTGATACCAGATGGGCAAATGCCTGTACTCTTCCAGTGATGAAACTACTATGGAATATTGTTTAAAAATGAGTATGTTGCATTCAAAGTCTTATTTAAAATGCCTGAAATCCTCACTTTTAGAGACTGCTCAAGTCAATTTGTTTCTTAAAGGGAATAAATAAATTAAAACATTTTTCTAAGAAACTTAGCAAAGCTAAGTGAATATTGAGAAAGAAGGGACATGAGAAGTGAATTCATTGAGTTGTAAACTTGTTGTTTGAGGGTAACACTTTCCTAAGTGGAAGAAAATCCTCAGAGTGGGATGTGTAACTTATGTAGAAGGCAGGGCAGGATCCCTGTCCCCTCTCCCCTCATTTTGGAGTTAGAAGAGGACAGTTAATTATGTGAGTGTGGAGTGGAGTGGGTCAGGGGAAGGTTGGCTTGAAGCTTCCCATTGAGATGACAGGAGAAAATCTCCATCAGAAAATGGAATATTTAATGAAGCAAGAGCTGAAGATAATAAAAACAATGGTGTTACCCATTCCTATCAATAACAGAGGTAGAAAAAAATCCTATTGGCTTAAAATTTTTAAAAAAATTTATTTCTACTTTTCAACATTCATTTCCACAAGATTTTGAGTTACATTTTTTCTCCCTGTCTTTCCCCTACACTCCACCTTAAAATAGTGAGCCTACTGAATACCCCTTCCCCCAATCTGCTCTTTCCTGTATCCTCCCCCTTTATCCCCCCTAACTTTCTAGTAGGGCAAGATGGGTTTCTACACCCCAGTACCTGTCTATCTTATTTCCCAGTTGTATGTAAAAAACAAATTTCTAAACATTTGTTTTTAAAACTTTGAGTTCCAGATTCTTTTCTCCTCCTCCTTCCTCACCCACCCCTACTGGGAAGACAAGCAATTCAATATAGGTTGTACATGTGTAGTTACCCAAATCATTTCCATAGTAATTATATTGTGAAAGACTTACTATATTTGCCTCTATTCTATCCTTCCCCCAACTTACTGTATTTTCTCCTTTGACCCTGTCCCTTTTAAAACCTATTGGCTTTTAATGAACTCTAAGGGCTTACTGGCCTGGCCAAGATTGGGGACTTACCAACATCCAGAAACACTACAGTGAGAGACAGTAACTTTCTCCCACTAGGCTCAAATATTATCCTACAAGTTGATTTTACTTTCCTTTGTACTTCCCCTTCCCCTTAGCCTATTTTGACCTGGGATTAGGAAGTCCTTGGAACTTCTTGATTTGTGAGGACCATCTTGTACCCCTCCCTTCACAATCATTTCAGTCCCTGCTCTCTCAACAAATTATCAAGGGTTGTCTGGGTTTGAAGATTCCGATTTTCTCAGCGCCCCCCCTCCCCCATGACCAAGTCTCACTTGAAATGCAAATTAGTTTGATTCAGAAATAAAGTTACA
>JAQQSW010022338.1:0-10478 GCA_028646575.1 Pseudocheirus occidentalis
CAAGCAACAGGCAAAGGCAGAAAAGCAGAATGTTGGAGGCTTGAGGGGTGGGGGGTGGGGTGGGGGGAAGTGAAATGATGGAGGGGGATGGGCCCCAGAGCTGCAGGGAGAGCATGGTGGTACCCAAAGGGATCCTAAATATCTGGCCGGGCCCCAGGCTTTAGGGTGGGAAGTCTTCCCCCTCCCCCCCGCTCCCCTCCAGCTTTTCCCAGCTCAGTTTTCCCCTCTTCTTCTGTTCCCTGCAGCCCTCTCCCTCCCAGGACCTTGGACCGAATCCATAATAGAGCTTGAAATAAGAACGTGGGCTTGTTGTGTGTCCTTGGCGCCCTGATGCCAACATCAACTCCCCTTGGCCGAGGAGAGGCTGCCTTGGGCCTACCTCCCTGCCTTGGCCAGCCTGATAAGAGGCGGGCACTTCCTGCCGGGTACCCCTCCCTTGGAATGAAGCATGCGTGTAGATTATCCTGAGGAGGCTGGGCAGGAGGAATATTCCCCTGATGCCAAGTCCCCTCTCCAGCCTCTTCCCATCCCCATTTATTGCTCTTTCTATTCTTACATGAGGCTGGACAGAGAGTCACTGTAATAATGCATGTTTATGTAGAGCCTACAAAGCATTATTCATATTTATATATGTATAAATACATAGATAACTGTACATATGTTCTCTCATCAGATGCTCATGACAAGCCCATGGGCAGATATGTGGCTGTCATTATGATGTACAGAAGAGGAACTAAAACTCTAAGCCAAGTCTCCTGCCTTCAGCTTTAGTGCTGGCAGGCAGTCTTGCTATGTCTTGGGCCTGACCGCATGGTCAGTGTCCACCAATAACTGTTATTGCTATGTTACAGAAGAGGGAACTGAGACCCATAGAGACAGAGTGACAAAGGAGACCCATAGCTATGAAATATGTGACCTGGGACTTGGGTCCAGCTCTTCTGTTCCCTAAATCCAGCATTCCTTTTACTGTGCCAAGATGATAATCGGAATAAGTGCTTACTATGTGCCAGGAACTATTACTAAGTGCTTTACAAATATCTCATTTGATTTTTACAACAACTCTGAGATGTAGGTACTAGTCCATTTTACACATGAGGAAACGAGGCAGAGGACTTGCCCATGGTCATGAAGTTAGTAAGTGTCTGAGGCTGGATCTGAAGTCAGCTGGAGTCAGTTCCTGAATCCAGGTCTGGTGATCTATCCACTGTACTACCCAACTGCCTGCTATATGGCATTGGGCAAGTAAGTCATTTAGCCTTGCTGAAATTAATTTTCCCATATGTAAAATGGCATTAATGATAATTAAACCACCTACCTCCCAGGGTTGTCATGAGAAACAAACTTTACAAACCTTAAGATAACATATAAGTAATTTAAACTCTTTTTTTATGAGTTCAAATCCAGTGGTTTTCTGGTATACCATCCTGGCTGCCATGAGGTGAGGTGGTGAGGGAAGAATGATGAAAAGAGTTACTGAATGAAAAAAAAGTGACTGCCCTAAAGGTCCTGGCCCATCAGCTCCTAGTATTAGAGCTGGAAGGCACCCTAGAGATTATTCATTCCACCCCCTTAGTTTTATATCTGAAAAGACTGAGGCCCCCAAAGGGTACTCAGTTTGCCATTAAATTGTGCATCTAAAGATTCCTTCTTCTTTCCTGGTTCCAACTTTGGAAATGGAATGAGAACCTCAGGCCTGAAGGTTCTGTTTTATTCTTCTGTCTTGCAAAAGTTCAGGGTCCTCCTGTTCCAAATAGCAAGTTGGTGGTTCTCCCCTTACCTTTTTCTCTTTCTGGTTCAGGAGGCAATGGGGTGGGTGGGATGGGGAGGAGTGGCATGGGGGTATCAGAGTGTGAACAACCTCCATGGTGACCCTCGTATTTGTGCTTTACCATAGGCTGATTGCCTGGGAAATGGCGAAAATCCATGCCATCCATGCCAACGGCTGTCTGCCCAAACCTGGCCTGTGGTCCAAAATGTACAGATATTTCACTCTAGTCAAGGAATCTTTCAACTCCAGGTAAAGAAAGGAGCTGCGGTCAGGAGCCCCTGAACTACTCTTCCCAAATTAGGTCTGGTTTAGACTCCTTACCCTGAGTGGACTTGGGAAATTAGAGCCTAAAACCCAAAAGAAAGACATCCCTGGAGCATTAATCCAGAGCTGGTAGGGACCTGAGCCCCAGAAGGGTTAAGTGATTTGTTTCAGGTCATGGAGGTAGGTAGGTAGTAAAGTCTCAGAAATGAGGTGCTATCATTTCCAGCTATTTTCCACACCCCTCCTTTGAATTCAGAGGCTATTTATCATTTGTCTTTTGCTGGGGGTGAGCTGGTCAGACCAAGTTCATGTCAAACTCTTGATCGACTGACAGCCTAAATTTTTTTGATTTCTAGAACATTTTTATGTTCCAAGGTCTTTTACCCCTGTCTGATGAAATGATATCTGGCCTCATGCCTTCTGAGCAAGATTAAGGTGGTCAGGAAAGGGATCTCCTATTTTACCCAGGAGGAAGCAGAATTTGAGAAAATTTGGTTAAGGGACTTCTCCAAGGTCTCTTACACAAGGAGTTAATGCTTGAACCCAGGTCTCCTGATAGGCCTTTCCCTCCACTGATCACCTAGATCAGCGGTTCTCAACCTGTGGGTTGTGACTCCTTTGGGGGTTGCCTAAGACCATCAGAAAACACGTATTTCCCATGGTCTTAGGAACTGAGACACCACTCCTCTCTCCTTCTCCAGGCAGGTTTGCCTACGTGCAGATACGCCCACATCCAAGTATTAAAGGGTCTCAGCATTAGGAAAGTTGAGAACCACTGACCTAGATAAAAGCCTATGACAATAGAGTGGGGATGAAGCAGGATTGGGATCCTTCAGCCAACAAATCTATTCCCTTCCATTTAGAACTTGTCAGCCTGCACAGGCTGATCATCCATCCTACCTTGAGACTCTAGACCTTGCCCATCTCAGACAGATAACTAACTCTCTTCTCCTTTCCCCTCTCTAGGGAAGGAAGTGCCACTGTCCATCTGCCATATCCCACCCCTCCTTGAGGGTCCTTCAGTTTTTTAAATCCTTCCCTAATTTTCCCTAATCCATAACCCAGAGGCTCCTACTAATCCCCCTAAACCTTGTTCTCTTCATCCCTGCTTCTCCACCATCTGCAGAGAAAGGATGAAAAGGTCTTCCTTTTCCTCCAGGACAATAGCCTTCTCTTTTGTCTCTCCCACTTTTACACAGTTAAGGCTTAGGGAGCACTTTTCCTTGTAACAATCCTTTGAATTAGCTAGTACAAATGTTATTTTTCTATTTTACAGATGAGGAAACAGAGGGCCAAAGACATGAAATATCTTGATAGCCCATGGTCACACAGCTTGCAAGTGATTGAGACTGGATTCTGAACCAGTTCTCTCAAGTCGATCTATCTGGGCCCAGCTCTTTTCCCCCATTGTCTCCATTACCTCGCATGATAGCTCCCTGTCCAGTCAGTGTGAGCTCAGGATCTTTGACCCAAAGGGACAAGGGAGAGATAGGAGGGAAAGGATTATTTGAGTTAGAGAAAGAATCATTAATGCCATTCCCAGTGTGACTTTCTCCCAGCCTCCAACCAAGGGTGACTTTATCCAGATCATCCCACTTAATCATTAACAAGCACTTATTTAGGGACATTTAGTGCTGGGTGACCTTGAAATGTCACTGTTGGAACAGTCCTAGCCTCTGTCTCTCTTCTCTTGTTCTTGTATGTCTCCTATTTCAAATGCCTTTCATCCTATTAACGGGACCCTGAAAGAGCCCTTTCCCACCTTCCCCAATGACCAGAAAAGAAGAAGAATGATGATAGCAAATGTTCAAAGTAGTGCTTAAACATTTGCAAAGAGCTTTTATTCTTGGAATTATAGAATGTCAATATTGAGACAGAATTTGGAAATCACTTATCACCCCCCCCTCGAAATTTTAGAATGCAATCCAGAGAGGTAAAACTAAAATAAGGAGCTTGAATTTTATTCTGAATGCAGTGAAGAACCCTTGGATCAGAAGAGTTACCTAATCAAAGTGGTGATGGAGGAAGACTAGTTTGGCCTTGGTGTGTAGGACAGATTGGAAGGAAGGAGAGACTGGAAGCAGGAAAACTAGCTAAGAGGCTATTCTGTAGCTCAGAAGAGAACAGGTATCAAAGGTCTGAGTTCATTTCAATTCAACAAGCATTAATTAAGTCTTTTCTATGATTGAGGCATTTAGCTGGATGCCCTGTGGGATACAGAGGTAGGAAATGATATAGGCCCCCCTTTTGAAGAGTTAATGGGGGGAGAGGGACAAGTACACAAATAATTATGATACAGGGGAGATCAAGACAAGGACAAAGGGGAGGGCCAGGCAGCCAGCCAGTAGAATTGAGCTAGAGAGGTGACAGTGGATATGTGAGGGAAGGAACTAATTTGAGAAACATCTCAGAGCTACAATAAACACAATGTAGCTACTAGTTGATGGGGGTAGGGACAGCAAAGGGAAGGTGATTTGACTTGAATTTTTGAACCAGTGTGACTGGGAAGAATAGTGATTCTGTTAATAAAAACTTGAGAATTCAGGGGGAGAGGCTTGCCCTGGAATGTGGTAAAGTTTGGCTTTTGACAAGGTGCATACAGGCAGGGATCAGCTCATCCATGGGAGAATCCATCCATGGTTGGGACAGAGGCCCCTTTCCTCTGCAACTTCCTTCACTTTGTGTTCAAAGGTGAGACCAGTCCTCATGACCTTGAGGTTCCCTTTGGAATATCTCCAGTGCAGGGGGAGTGTCAAGAGTTTTATCACCTTTTGTAGCTTCTTTCTCTCTTCTGTCCCTCTCAACCCTCCCCCTGGCTGCAAGAGTAATACTTTTCCAATCAGTGTGTTATTGTGGTGGTGATGGATACTAAAGTTGCCAATCCTGCAACCCTAAAATAGATGTGAGAAGGTCAAGATGGAAGACGGTAGGCACTTGAGCCAGTGTTTCCAAATGTTGACCAGAGAAGGGGCAGGGCCAGCTCCCCCAGAACTTCAGTTTCTTCCTTCCATCTTCCTTCCACCAAGTATGTGTGTGTTTGTGTGTTGGGGTGGGGGGCTAGAGACCTTGTGATCTTAAAAGCCTTCTATAGTAAGTCTAATGTTCTGGTTCTTAGAAGCCATATGTCCAGGGCTGGGAGAAGGGGTGTAGGAAACAACAATGACCTGATATCCCTGGGTTCTTGGTCCAGTGACTTGCCTCCTGGGGATGTGGCATCCTCAAGAGGTCATTGTACTCTAGAATGAGTCCAGAAGATCAGGTCTCTAAATCTTCCCTCCCTTTCTTGTGCTGGACTGCCTTGGAAGATGAAACACAAATAAACAGATTTATGAATCAAAGAAAGACCATGTTTAGCCTCACTTACCCAAGCCTCCTCCCCTTCACTGATTGGTTCGCTCTGAACTTTACTGGGATTGGGCCAAATGGTTTACACTGTACACAAACCAATGTGCTTTTCTAGGAGCTAGAGTCCAGACCATCCAGCCCATTCAAACCCAACCCAATCTCTAAACGATCTTAGGCAAACAGGAAGGAACTGTTTTAGGTCATTTATGAAATTGACCCACTGTATCCATTAGACCTAAGAGAACCCGACTGGCATCGTTATCCCTGTATTCCAAGAAGGGTTTAAGGATGGTTGTTTGGGTCTCTGTTGTCTGTAAAATAAGGGAGTTGGGTTAGATGACATCCAAGGTCCATTTCAACTCTAGCATGATTGAATATTCAACAAATTCAACTCAATTGAACAGATATTTATTAATGACCTATCTGCAAGGCACTGTGAATAGGCACTGGGGATAAAAAGGATAAAAGATGATAGAGTCTCTGTCCTCAAGGACTTGGAAGGCATATGGCAAGAGAACAGAAAAGTATCTATGATCTGGCTAAAGAGAAATTCAGAATGCTCTAGTAGAATTTGACGTGAGAGAAAACACTTTCATCTGGGAAGAAGATGGAAGGCTTCGTGGAGGAGGTGGCATCTAAACTGAGTCACTAAGGAAGAGAGAAATAGAAAAGAAGATATGCTAAGAAGCACCCTCCTTTCCCCTCATGACTGGTCCATTTAGGACTAGGCTGGAGCAGTGTTTCTTTTTCACTGGCAGAAGACTGTATATTAGGCTAATCCTGCCTCTTAGACATTTTTCTTCTTAATGGCCTGAGAAATCCTTTTTTTCTTTTTCACCATGTCAGCGTAGTCATTCTGTTCTTGATTTGGGTTTTGAAGGCCTGACCTTTCATTCCTAATTCTTTCCCAGCACATCACATTGCTTATCCTTCGCATAATATAATTCCTTAGGTGTATAGAACCCTTTATTAAACCCCAAATATTTTCCTCTTACCTCATTTGATCCTCTTAATAGCCCTGTGATATAAGCAGGGGAGTCATTATTACTCCCATTTTACAGATCAGGAAATAGGCCCAGAAAAGTGAAGTGACTTGCCTGAAGACATACAGCTGGTACCTGGTAGGGATGGGACTAGAGCTCAGACCTTTTGGGACTCAGTGCTATTTCCATCCATTACACTACTCTCCTAATCCTCCCTCATACCTGACCTCACATCCTATTGAATTAGCCTTTCTCAGAGCATACCCAGTGTGGAGGTCCTTGAGCAGGAAATGACCTGGTTGAAGGAGCACCTTTCCCAGCTGGATTCTCCCATAGTATTTTGCCATAATGACCTGCTTTGCAAGAACATCATCTATAATGAAAAGAAAGGTGGGCAACTCTCTGTCCTTTTGGTTTTGGGGTGGGGAGGATCACTGAAAGGAGCCAGACGTGACATGTTAGCAGAGATCTTAGGTAAGGGTGACCCACCACAGAAGTGACAGCAAGAGCTAGCGCGCGCTCTGTCTCCTTCCATTCTGTGTCCTGGCACATTTTCTTCCTCTCTGTTCCTTTTTCCTCTCCCCTTCCCCATCTTGTGCCTTTCTTTCACCCCCTGTCATCCTTCTCACCTACCTTTGTCTCTCTCCTTCCCTCCCACTCCCCTCCTTTCCCTCCCCCTTATCTCCTTCCCCTCCCTCTTAGTCTACAAAGGATCTTAAGAAAATGGGTTGGACTTGATGTCTCTTGAGGTCCCTTCTGAGCTTAAAATACTCTAATTTTAAGGTCATCTTATCCATTCCCCTGCCTCCAAGCATATACTTCCAGACCTCTAGAGAAAGACTCCCTCACTTTCCTTGTAAGGACGGAGATTATTTCTAATCTTAGTCATGCTGAGTGCTTTTTTTAAAAGTGGGGAATGTTAGGGGAAACAGAATCATAAACCTAGAAGGAGCATCAGAGGCAATCAAATACAACCCTTTCCTTTATAGGTGAAGAAACAGGCACAGGGAAGTCAGTAATTTGCTCAAGGTCACATAGGTAGTAAGCATCAGGGGCAGGATTTGAACCCAGATCTTCTGACTCTGGATTTCTTCATGTGAAGGAAGGGACTTCTGGATCTAGAGAGAAAAGGAGAAATGGGCCTGGAATGCTTGCTAAAAGGGCCAATGAAGGGGAAGGGGAGGGAGCTAGAGGACAGGGCAAGAGTCAATCAGTTTTTTGTAAAGACTACAACCCCACCCCCCTCAAGCTGGGGCCCAGGGTGTGTAGCAACACCCACTCAGAAGATTTTGTAAAGATCTTCCTGCCCCTTCCTGATCCTCATCACTCCTCCTCTTTTACCCCCTTTGCAGGTCATGTCAGATTCATAGACTATGAATATGCTGGCTACAACTACCAAGCCTTTGACATTGGCAATCACTTCAATGAGTTTGCAGGTAAGTGAACAACCAACCAATGGAGAGTCTGTCTGTCAGAACCAGGACTCAGGGTGGGTAAGAAAGGCATTTTCCTAGGGTGTAGCACTAAATGGGGGTGGGGGTGGTGGAAAGTTGGGGTGGGCAACGAGAAACACTTTTTCAGTATGACTCTGTAAACGTTTTATGCCATAAAACATATCTCAGTGGCATTTAGGTCTTTATTTTGTGCTAAATCAAGGTACGTTATTACAGTGAAAGTGAAAAGCTTCCTGTACACAATCTCACAGGGAGGGATAGAGATACAAAAATGCCTTGGTCCAGTGCTATTGATTGCTCTGTCCCATATTCCATGTCCAGAGTCCCCCCTCTGTGCAAAGCCCAACAGTGCACATTTAGAGTCCTGGCCCCCTCCCTCCCCACTCTGATGAGAGAGGCTCAATTCCTGTCCTCAGGGAGTTACCAGGACACTCATCCAGGATGCAGATACAGAGAGAGAAACAATGAGGTGTAAGTTCTCAGTGGTGTACCAGAAGGAATTGTGTCTGGTTTTTGGTCCAGCAGGTTAAGGAAGGCTTTCTGAAGGAGCAGACTTCTTGTTTGAAATGTGGGGGTGGGGGTGTGTGTTAAAGTGTGCCTCTTATCACTTGCCATCTTGAGATGAATCTATAGGCCTGTCACGAAGAATAACTTGAGCTCAGTCCCTGGGGACTTGGTCACTACAGATGTCATTTGCCTCAATTTGAGCCCTCCATATCCTAAGAGATCTTGAGCCTCATGGAGCCATGGGCAGTGGATGGTCTGTGCCAGAGGATGCCCCCAAGGTGACACGGTATGAGGCCCTGCCCATCTGAGGACTTAAGAGACCATGAGCTAAATGTTTGTTCCACAAGTAAGATATTACCTTGATATGCCTCTGGGCTTCTCACTGAATGAGAACAGTTGAACACAGGTATTCATGGATTCGGGTATTCATGGCCAGAATCAGCCCATTAGTCCTCCAGCTCCCCAGTGTTTGCAATGACCAGCCATGGAAATAGACTTCATTGCTCTAACTGCCTCACTATACTCAATCAACAAGCATTTATTAAGCCCTTACTGTATTCCAGGGAATGAGCACTGGGGACACACACACAAAGAAGCAGACAGTCCCTACCTTCAAGGAATGTACATTCTGATAGGAGAGATAGCATGTAAATAACCAGATACATGTAAAATCTATACATAGCAAGTGAAAGGTAATATGGGAAGGGACTTGCCCTATCTTATTTTGCTTATTTGCTATTTAAAATTTTTTAACATCCTTTTTTAGATTTTGAGTCCCAAATTGCCTCCCTCCAGCCCTTCTCCCATCGCTATAAGCAGTAAACATCTTACCCTGTCTTATGGCTTATAAACCCCCATCTACTTCCCTGAGCAAAGAGAGATTCCTCTAGCTCCTTCTCTCTCATCCTTAGCTACTTCAGCCTTCCCTCTTCATTAGCTATAATTCCCTTTGAACCTTCACTATCAGGTTACTAATAAATTCTTTCCCTTCTCTTTAGATTGCCTTGAGTCTTTACATCATGACAGTGGTCATGACCACTTGATACTGCAGAAGGGCCCTGCATCCCTCTCCAGTACTAGGTGCCTATTCCATCACATCCCTTGACACAATGGGCCAAGAGGAAGAGGCAGTAGTATGCTCCTTGCTGCTACTTCCCAACTGTCCTTTGGCCACCATTACTCAGCAACCTCTCTTCCATTAAAGTTCATTGCATTTGTCTCTATCATCCTGTATCCAAAGCCTCGATGCAGTCATCTCCCTGGCTCTTTTTCCCTTCAGTCAGTCAATCAATCAATCAATCAATTAATCGGTCTAGCTTATATTAAGCACTCAGTATTCCAGTGTTAGACCCTGGAGATGCAAAGTTCCTGCTTTCAAGAAACTTGCACTGCATCAGGGGAGACTATATGTACATGTAAGTGTACACACAGACACACACATGCACATGCACACATCACATACTCTCTATTCTCAAGGAGAGCAGTACTTGACTCACTTTTCCTTCCTACTCTAATCCTTGCCCTCATGTATAGAGACTTCACTACACACAATGATATTACTTCAAATGTCCTGATTTTCTAGCGCATCAATTTCCTTAACTCCCTTGACCTACATCTTCATTTCATCTTATCTACCCATTGGAACGGTCACATCTTGGATCTCACCATCATCCCAAGCTCTCCTGGCTCCACTGAAACAACTCTTGCTAATTGTAATCTCCTATCCTTCTCTCTTTCTAATTTCTCCTAAACCTACCCTTCACCCTCATTTTGACCCCTAATCCCTCCACTTTCCCTCTTCTCCCTCACCTGTGTCCATCAGTTCTGCTCTGGACTCACTTTGACCCTTTCACAGTCTTGAACTGACTTGATCAGTCCAATTTGTTACCTTCTACTTTTGAATCCTTCCTCTACCTCCCCAAAGAACCGTCCTATAAGCAGTCACACCTTTACAAATGCACCATTTCCCCTTTCTTCCCTCTTGGTAGAGGACCTCACCACCTCTTTAACCAAGAAAATGGAGGACACCTCTGTAAAGCCAATCAGCAGTAGATTCCTGAGAGAATGCTACTGTGAACAGCTTTTAAGATTCGAATTACACAGTATTAGTGAACACTCTGTTTATTCCATTACAAATCTTTATTCAGTACAATGTTC
>JAQQSW010022339.1:0-10478 GCA_028646575.1 Pseudocheirus occidentalis
ACAGAACAAGGTGGGGGAGAGGGATAGGAAGGAGAGACAGATGATCACTGTCACAATATTTCCACTATGAAGATGTCCTGTATAATCACACATCCATAGCCTGTATTGAACTGAGTGTCCTTCAAGTGGGGGTGGGTGACAAGGGAGGAATAGAAACAATCTAGAATTTAAAGTTCTGCAATACCTCCTACTAGGAATTAAGATATACAGGGGCTGTATAGGGAGACCCTCCCTGCCTTACAATAAAATAAGAGAGCAGAGCAGGGGAGGGGCTTTACAGTGGGATTGCTGTTTTAGGTTTGGGGCAGTGCCAAGATGGGGAGAAAATGTGTAATTCAAAAAATATAATGAAAATGAATAATGTAAACAAGAAAACAAATCAAAACTGAAGAGGAGTCTTCCTGAAAAAAAATAAAATAAAAATAAAAATTAGAATTGAGTAAATAGAAGATGATGACTATATGAGAAATCAAGATACAATAAAACAAAATCAAAAGAATGAAAACATGGAAGACAATGATGTGAAATATCTCATTGGAAAAGCAACTGACCTGAGAAATAGATCCAGGAGTGATGATTTTAAAATTATTAGACTACCTAAAAGCAATGATTAAAAGCAAAAGCTTAAACACCATCTTTCAAGAAATTGTCAAGGTGACTGAAGTTAATCCTCCCATATAGAAGAGGCAAGGGATACCTGTTACAATGGAGAGGAAGAACAGGAAGGCAAAAGGGAATGGGTTAATTTTACTCTCATTGAATTTGGCTTAGGGCAGGAATGACATACACTGTAAATTGGGTATCTTGGCCTACAGGAAAGTAGGGGGAAGAGAATGAGAGGAAGGAGGATGGAGGGGAGGATAGGTTGGGGGGAAGGTTGTTAGAAGCACACACTTCTGTAAAGGGACAGGGACAAAATAGAGAATAGAACAATAATAATCGTTATTATTATTTACACGGAACTGGGAAATAAGATATAAAGGTACTGGGGTAGGGAGATCCATCTTGCCCTACTGGAAAGTCAGAGGGGTGATGGGGGAGGATATAGGAGAGAGCAGATTGGGGGAATGAGTACATAATGGAATCACTGTTTTGGGGTGGTGGGTAGGGAAAATGGGGAGAAAATTTGTAACTCAAAATCTCATGGAATTGAGTGATGTAAACCAAAAATAAACAAAAGTTATTTTTTAAAAAAAAACCTTGAATGCAAGCCATAATAAACCCTGTCTTCCCTCCCCCCCAAAAAAATAAATAAATAGTATATCCTTCCAGAGAAAAATATAGATTAATTATTCAACAACAATATTTATACATTATCTCTACTGTCTGTGTGTATTTAAGATGGCCCATTTAAAAATTACACTAATAAGCATTTTGGTAAGACAGTGCAAGTTATTAATTGATATAAGGACATACATTGCCTCTGTGTAATTGGGCTCCTGCCTTTTGGAGGATCACAAATGCACTTTTCAAAATTGTGAAAACCACAGATCATAAAACTCTAAACACTGGCTATGATTTATTTGAAGCAGCTATTGGGTAGAATCCCTTTCTAAGTAAGGGAAGAGAAACTCATCTTGTGCTAGATATTTTGGACTGTGGATATAAAAGTTTTAGGCTTGTGGACTATAGGTTTGAATAGTATTAGATAAAAAGGAAGAAAGAGAAGGACCTGCCCACCTACTGTGGCATCACCTATAGGAGGGAAAATAAATAAATAAATGAAAATAAGTAAAGACAGACTCAAAGATTTAGAAATAGAAGAGAAGTCAAAGTTCATCTAATCTAATGTCTCCTTTCATAGATAAGGAAACTAAATCTTAGGGAATGTAAATGACTCATCTAGGGTTGCATCAGAGTAATCCTTTGACTCCAGATGCAAGATTTTTTCTACTGTGCCACATTGACTGCAGAGAATGACATAGGATGGAATGAAATGGGATGGAGCAGGATAGATGAGAGCAATTTTGGTGAAGTTTGATGAAATGAAATCTGTTTATGTAAAATAAAAGATTTAGAGCAGATGACCTCTAAAATCCCTTCTCTCTCTTTCTCTCTCTCTCTCTCTCTCTCTCTCTCTCTCTCTTTCTCTTTCTCTTTCTGTCTCTGTCTTTCTCATGTGTGTGTGTGCATGTGTGTGTGTGTGTGTGTGTGTGTTTCTTTGAGTAAGTGGGTGGATAGAAGACAGCAGCTAGAATGGAATTAGAGGAAGAACAATGGAGGGAAATTAGTGAAAGCAACTCAATGTAGACTATGATTCAGTAAAACAGGAAATTTACAAACTTGAGACTTGAATATTTCCCAGATTTGATATTGATTTGCTAACTTACTCATGAATTAAATTAGTTTTTCTCCTCTGACAGTTCTAAAAACTAGAAATGGAATATATTATGGAGAGTATTTGTTTAAAATACTGCTGTCCTTAGTTTTCTACTTTACAGCAATGCACCATTTTATAATTCAATTAAAAGACTTTGAGAATTAAAGATTTTATGTCTCAAAAGCTCCTTAACTCATTTGGAAAAAAAAGTTACCATAAATTGTAAATACAATATATCAGCCTGACACTGCAGTCATTTACAAAGGACTAAGCTATTTTGAAAGCTAAGAGGGGATAATACAACTTTTAAGATGTTAAATGGGGACTTAAGAGAAATCCTAAAGCATGACAAAGATAAAATATGAGAATGCTAAAAGGAAATCATGGTATTGTTATTCAGTGTTATTTTTCATGAGTATTAACTTCTATTTCTATGTATCCAAGCTAATGGATACTAAGGATGGGGAATATTGGTCATATTGATTTGTTGTAAGAAGATGTAGTTGCTACTCAGTCTCTATCTCCACAGAAATCAGAGAGAGAAGAAACGGACCCATATGTACAAAAATATTTATAGCAGCACTTTTTATGGTGTCAAAGGACTAGAAACAAACAGAGAACTATCTACCGAGAGATGACTGAGCAAGTCATGGTACTTGAATATAATGAAATATTACTGAGTTGTAAGGTGAAGGGGATGGTTTTGGAGAAACCTAGGGAGGCTTATATAAGCTAATAAAGAGGAATAGAAAAAGGAAAACAATTTATATAACAGCAGCATTATAAAAACGAACAAGTTTGAAAGACTGAAGAACTCTAATAAATGGAGTAACTAAACACTGATCTGATGGACCAAAGATGAAGTAGGTCACCAACTTCCTGATAAGAGAAGTTTATGGATTTATGCTTTAGAATGAGACATGTATCTTTTGGATATGTATGGCCAATATGGGAATTTGCTTTTCTTAGCCATATATATTTGTTACACAAATTGTCCATGGTTCTGTTTTGATCAATGCAGGGTTGGTGGGAGAGGAGTAGATAGTAAGGTATTTTGAATTAAAAAATTCAATGTAAAGAAGGATATAACTAGAGGGAGATTGGCAGATTGCTCACATATCATTGTTTTTCATCAAGATGCAAATGTGTCTTGTTTCTAAGACTATCTCACCAAACAAGATAGCAGACTTTCTCATTTGAATTTACCTTGAGTGCTTCTGCTTGTTCATATACTCTCACTTTCTGTCTCTCTCTCTTATCCGTTATGGAAAAAGTGGAAGTAAATGGGAAGAAAATTTATGTCCGACATTTTCGAGAGGTTTCTTTCTAAGCCCGTTCACTTTATTCATTCGTGATGGCACAGGTAGTTAACATTTGATGATATATAAAGGCCAGAAAACCATATCCTAAAGAAAGGAGCTCTGATTTTTTGGCACTAAATTTTCTTAAGCTTTGTACCTGGATTTGATTGCTAAATATTTATAATCCCATTTATCTATTTTACATAGTTTTCTTTAGAAAATTAGACAATAGCATATCCTTAGTTGCATTATATATGTGCTTCCTTAGATTATGAATATCAGAATGATAAAGTACAAGGTAATTGATTTTATGATAATCAAGAACTTTATTGCACCAAAGATCATTAAAGAAATGTCTAAATTACTACATAGTTCAGCCAGTAAGCTGTTTCATAGATTATTTCAGGTCATTTTTAATGGACAGTACACCTACACGTTCTTTTGTTTTGTTTGTTCACTTTTTGTTTGGGGGTTTTGTTTTGGTTTTGGTTTTGGTTTGGTTTTGCTACATAGCATGCTTTTTGCTGGGCATCTAGCAAATACAAAAGCATGTAATGGTTAAGAATCCCAAAAGCTTTTGTAATTAAAATCACAGCTCTTTTCCTACATGTAAACTTTTATCCCAGTGGAAATGGTCTACGAAAATCAGATATAGAATTGTGCATTTTATCTGCCATGGTTTGACAGTTTTTCAAGATTAGAAAAAAGTGTGAAATATACCGAATTGAATATCAGGAGAGCCTACTTTCCACAAGTGGGATACATTCAGGTAAGAACCTGCTTGTCCTCTTCATTGCCAACCACAAAATCCATGCTAGGCTTCTTCCTGGGTAAAAATGTATGGATTTAAAAAAATATTTTTGTTGGATTTTGATGGAGTGATATTTCATTGATAAGAGTACTTCCAATAATAATGCAGATAAGAAAACTCCCATACCTTCTCATCTTGTGAGATTATTTGTCTTTGTATTTTCATAAATGTTCCATAGGGGACCTACCCAATATGTTCATAGAATTCTTTTGTTTGCTTTTGTATCTCAGAAGTATCAAAGAAATGTACCAAAGAAGTAGTATGGTATAGTAACTAAAGACGGCATTCTGAATACTGAAAGAATTGCTTTCAAATCCCACTTCAGACACATTCTGATTGTGTGACTCTGGAAGAATCATTAAACTTTTCAGGCCCTTCAAACAACTTTCTAATGCTGTAGATTGTAAGAGTTGATCTGTATGAGGAGAGCCTTATCAAAGGTTCCTGACTCCAATAAAACTGTAGTTATGGTTAAAACATTAATAACAATTTAACAATCAGGCTGTTGCTTTATTTTCCCTATTACTTATTATATGACTGACCCACTTTTTGTGGTAACATGTCTTCTATGCCATTTATTGAATATAAGTTGGTACTAAGATGATGAAGCTGATTTATGAAGTTCACCTGTTTATCTGTTGCATTTTAAATTATTTATAATATTAATTCAACTTAAAAAAATTTTCCCCAAATGATTGGCTCATAGTGTCTTTGACTAAAACTGGTTATTTTATTTTTTATTGAAGGTATATTAAAGGACAATTGCATTTTAATTATTTTTTCATAAATTTCTTTAAAGGAGCATCTGAATGCAGACTCCAGTGGGTCATTATTGGATTTTTTATACTGTTTAGCCCATATACCTGAGCTCTCCCTCCTTAACTAGGAGCTTTCCCTCATTAAGTGGCCCCCCCCATCCCACACCAATCTCAGATGTTCAGTTAGTGGAGCAGGTAATTGAGTCAGAAAGATTCATCTTCTGTGGTTCAAATCTGGCCTCAGTCACTTCCCAGCTGTGTGACCATGGGAAAGTCACCTAAGGGCACCTGTTTGCCCTAGTTTCCTCATATGTAAAATGATCTGGAAAAGAAAGTGGCAAACCACTCTAGGATTTCTGTCAAGAAAACTTCAAATGGGGACAAGAAGAGTAAGACATGACTGTAAATGACCGAACACAAGAACCTAAAAATGAAAATCATTGCATGTAGAGGGGAGAATATTAGAGAGTAAATATCTTTATTGCCAAAGACTTAAACTCTCTCTTTTTTTTGGTTGTGGCCAGTGTTGTATCCATAATAACTAGCATTTATATATTGTTTTACGGTTTGCAAACCAATTTCCATGTGTCATCTCATTTAACCTTCCCCAAAACTTTGTGTGGTAAGAGCTACTCATTTTATAAATGAGAAAATTGAGACTGAGAGAGGTTAAGTGACTTGCTCAGGGTCACACACCATTAAATTGGGTGGAAATATGGTCAGACTTTGTTTTATTAGGAAAATCAATTTGAGAGGTAAGGGGAAAATAAACTGGAGTGGGGAAAGACTTATGACAGGAAGATCAAGCAGAGAACTATGGCAGTAATCCAGTTGTAAGGTGATGAGGGTATACAATAGGTTGGTGGTAGTGTTAGAGGAGAGAAGGGGCCATATGAAAGAGAATTTGTGAAGGGAAATTGACAGGACTTGGGAACTTCCTCTGTACCATCTAATTACCTCATAAGGCCCCTAACATTTGGAGGAGATTCCTATGGAAAACTTACATGAAGTTATAAACAAGGGTGGCACAGCAAAAATTTTAAAAAAGGTATTTGTGAACTGTGTTTTATATTGGTAGAGTGAGTCCCCACCTTGAAGAACTCACACATCCATTATAGTACAGAATATTTATGTTGACTACTCTTGAACATGCAAGAAAATGTAAACAGTAAAATGGCAACCAATTGTCACAGTGGTTTAAGGACTGGACTTGGAGTCAGATCTGAATTCAGATCCCTCTATGGAGAGCTTCTTAACCATCTTTTCACTAAACTTTAATTTCTTTTCTTTTTTTCAGTTATAACAAAAATGTACAAATTCATATTATTTTGTTTTCTCTACAAGTCTTCCATCCTCTCTGAAAATACAACCATATAGGCCACTGCTTAATACAGTGCCTGACATATTTTAGGCACTTAATAAATTTTTATTGATTTGATCGACTGAATGTCATTTCATATTTTCTTCAGTTTCATGGATTGCCTTGGCCAAAGAACTAAACATCAAACCACCAGCTTACAGAAACATCTTTACTTGTTACTTACTTCTCTCAATTCCTATTCCTCACTCAAATTCCTAACAATTAAAAAATAGTGAGCATATGCTCATCGTGTGTATATGTGTTTAGCTATCACAAAACCAAGTATCTTGACATTTTCAAATATATTTATAATTTTTCATTTGTTTTTCAGTTTTCAGTTTTCATTCATGTATTCAGTAATATATTTTAAACAATCTTCCTTCTCAGTTCCAGCCATGACACAAAAATGGCCTACCTCTCTCCCACAAAATAAGTGTGTCCTTCAATTGATTTTTTTCATGATTAAATTTCAGTTACATACATTAATTTAAAGCTCCTTTGGATCAGCAGGTGGATAATTCAAACTTAAGTAATGTCTAAGGTCAATTTCAACTTTCAAGACTCAATGATTGTCTTAATTCTGATTTCTCACAAATTAGGACCTAGCATAATAATCCACGCAAGTCATAAGCATTATTCTCACAAATATGTATACATAGATACATCAATGTATATATGTCATAACAGATTATGAAGCTCAATATTATCATAATAATGATTATAGAATTAACATACCTCCCACCAATTAAAAGAGATAAAATAATAAGCCCAACGTAGAATCTTCAAGCACAATGCTTTGGTCCACCATTCTCTGTATTTTCCTTTATTCTCTTAAAGGGCTGCTTTGGTCCTGTTTGTTATCACACACACACACACACACACACACACACACACACTCTTTGTTGTTTTATTTATAAAGTAAAACATCACAACCTCAACACAAAGCCGGTCACTGTTATTTTGGCCTTTAAGGTTCTACTTCACTTAACAACAGATCTTAAAATCTAGGATAAGATGAATGCAGTGAGGGAGCTTAGGGGATGGAGGAAGCAAGTACATCCCAAGCATGTACTAAAGCATTCCTCATTCTCTCCCCTTTTGTCTATTCACAGCAACCCTGCATTCTAGAGCCGTCCATAATTCCCTAGAGATTGCTACCTCCCCCCTTCACCCTCATGAGTATTCAATTTTAAATGACCATTTTCATGTTATCAACCAACAAAATTGTACCAGAATGAGAAATTCAATCAAGGCAAACAATTCAGTACTTACTTAAGCACCCCTAGAATTGAGGGGGCAAAAGAGGAAGCATTTTACTCTATGCATAATCTTCATTTGTTTCTCTCCAAACAGAGAGTACCATTAGACAGATCCTCCCTACTGAAAATGTCTCTCCAGAAGTTCTTCCTCTTTGCCCCCAAAGGAAATGTCTATCTTGAAATTTGTAGAATTTGGGCTTAGCATATCATGGCTCTTATTATTTTTTTTCAAACAGAGTTATGCACTATACACATCTCTATGGAAATTTGTCTTATAAGGTAAAATATATCTTCATACTTTGGATTATTAGAAATTCATAGAAAAGAATACTAAGGAAGAGTTTATATGAAAGAATTCACTTGTCTTTAAGTCATTATTTACTCTTAAGCCAATTTAAAGACCCATAGAGAGTTATTTTGGTATGCCTAATTACCTCTATTCACCATGAATTTAGCTATGAGTACATTTAAATGAAGGGATATTAATGATCAATAGCTGTGAAGAAGGAGAAATTATTTTATCCAATAAGACTAAACTATGTCAAAAACCTCTTTCTCAGTTTCTGTCTCTTACAAATATTCAATTACTATCAGCTAACACAAGCAGGATTGTCAGATAATGATGGGTTTGTAGCTAAAGATTTTATTCCCTTCAAACTTATTCATCTCCACAAAAGGCCTATGGAAGGCAACCAAAGTAATAAGGAGCACTGAGTACTTTCCATTTGAAGTTTAAGACTGTAGGTGAGATGCAAGATAATTAGTTATATAACTGAAAGGAATGTAGTCTTTATCAATTCCCAGAGTGTCAGGGCTTAGAAGACACTTTTTCAAGCTAAAATAAGACATTTAGGAGGAAAAAATGGGAAGTTCTATACCAGGCCTCAATGTCTTTGTATAGCTTCACTTTTGTTCATTTTGAGTAGGACTTAGAGAAATTCGCTGATTACAAAATGATAACTTGTTTTTAAATAATTGTATGACCCTGAATAAGCTATTAACAACTCAGTATTCTGTTAATGCCAAGACTTGCAGAGAAGGCACTGATTAGCATTGGCAGAAGAAATATTCCCACCTGGGAGTTCCCTATGCCAGGTTGAGTGCTGTTACCCAGAACTTTGATCCTTTAGGTTTATGGTGCCCTAACTCATGGAGAAGAGTTGAGGCAAAGGTTCTCACTTCAGATTTTAGTCATAGAATTCAGTGACAGTATACTGCCCCTTTCATGGTTATTCAGAGAATAGCTTCATTTGTAATGATGGCTGTATGACCAGAAATGGCCATTCTGATCCGTAAAACAGTTTTTGCTGCCGCCATTGTAAGAAACATAATTCTAAACCAGATGGATTAACTAAACTATAGGTATTTATTGAATACCATGAGAATTGTGGAAATGTAAGAAAAGCCATCACATATGATCTTAATACTCAAGAAATTTGTCATCAAGTCACTGAAACAAATATTAATAAGATACTTTATTGTAACATCAATAATCAATCAACATTTATCAAGCACTTGCTATGTACCAGGCACTGTGTTAAGTGTTCAGGATATAAAAAGTAAAAAAAAATCGCTGTCCTCAAGGAGCTTACAATCAAACAGAGAGACAACATGCAAGTTATATACAGGTAAATAGAAAATAATTAATGGAGAGAAGTCACTAAGATTAAGAGGGGCTGAGGAAGGCTTCCAATAAAAGAAGGGAATTTTAGTTGAGACTTAAAGGAAGTTAAGGCAGTCAATAGGTGTGGTTCAAGACAAAGAGCTTTAAGAGGTGCAGGAGAGCTACAGAAAGTTCTTGCAATCCAGAGATCTACTGTCTTTTTTTTTTTGACAGAATGGCAAGGAAGCCAGTGTCACTGGATCAAAGAATATTTGCATAGGCATAAGGTATAAGAAGACTGGAAAAGTAGACGTGAGCTAGCTTACAAAGGACTTTCAATGCCAGACAGTGCCTTCTGTATTTGATCACTGGAACAAGAAGAGGGTTAGGCTTGGTAAAGATTAAGGGCACTTAGTCAAGGAAGACCATGTAGTAATATCATGTAGAGAAGTATCCAAGGTAATTGAAGGCTATGCTAATGGAGTACAAGTTCTGGCAGGTTCTACCATGCTAAAAAGGAATTGAGTAACTTCATGGAACACTTGGCCAGCTTATATTCCAGTGCTCAAGATAAGCTTTTGCAAAAATTTACTACCCTAAAAAACCCACAGTTACTCCATAAGCACCTATATTTAGTGGAGTAGATGAGGAAATAAAGTACATTCACAAAGAATTAGACCTTTCAGATTAAGGTAAAATATACTTTAATACTTGGTGATTTCAATGCAAACAGATATAGGAAAGTAAGAACATGGTTCAGAAGCAAGAAACAAGGAAAGTCAAAAGTTTATAAGCTATCCAAAAGTCTCATTCCCCCTTAGGGAAATCAGTTAATATTTATTTTTTCCTTGTGTCTTTCTGAAATAAGATATAATATAGAGACTTTCCTTGTTCTGAAGATTGTATATAATATTGTGAACTGTTGAAACTGTGAACATTGTACTGAATAAAGATTTGTAATGGAATAAACAGTGTTCACTAATACTGTGTAATCCGAATCTTAAAAGCTCCTCACAGTAGCATTCTCTCAGAAATCTACTGCTGATTGGCTTTACATTATGGCTTT
>JAQQSW010022340.1:0-10477 GCA_028646575.1 Pseudocheirus occidentalis
ATACCTACTCATATGTCTATATAGGAGGGTATATATGCGCATAAATACATATATGGGTATATATGTGTACATAGAGGGTTCAGGATCAATTGATTAGGAAGGGATGATACTTCAAAAAGTGAAATTCTGAAGTGGGAGAGGACTTGAATGAGAGGAGACAGGGAGAGACAAAATAGGGTTAATCATCCCATATAAAAGAGGCAAGGGATAACTGTTATAACTTTACTTTCATTTACTCTCATTAAATTTGGCTTACGGAAGGAATGACATAAACTCTAAACTGAGTATCTTCCCACACAGGAGAGTAGGGGGCATGGGGATGAAAGGGGGGATGATGGAGGGAACGGCAGGGTGGGGGGAGGGTTGTGGGAAGCATACACCTCAGTAAAGGGACAGGAACAGGGTAGAGAACAAAACAAGGGGGGGTGCAGGATAGGCAGGAGGGACATACAATCAGCCTTTCACAATATGCCCACCATGGAGATGTCCTGCATAATTACACATGTACAGCCTGTATTGAATTGCTGCTCCTTCCAGTAGGAGTGGGTGACAAGGGAGGAATTGCAAGAATCTAGAATTTAAAGCTATACAATCAAATGCAACTGGGAAATAAGACATACAGGGACTGGGGTACGGAGACCTTCCCTGCCCTACTAGAAAGTTAGAGAGGCATTGGAGGAGGACATAAAAGAGACCAGATTGTGGGAGGGGCTTTAGGGTAGGACCACTGTTTTGGCCTTGGGGGTAGGAGAAAGAAGGGGAGAAAATTTGTAACGCAAAACCTTTTGGAAATGAATGATGTAATCAAGAAAATAAATTAAAATTTAAAAAAAAGAAAAAATTGTTCTCATCTGCCCATTCTGCCAGGAAAAAGTCTTCACATGCTTGGGGCTGACATTCTCCTAACACCAACAAATTTGAAGTTGGTCACTCTCAACTTGATTTATCCTGTCTACTGAGACAGTTTTACCGGGGTGTGGCCACTGTGCATACTACAGCTTCTTGGAGCCACAGGTGAGAGTTGGATAAAAGGTGAACACAAAGGTGAGTGAGTTAGCAGCCTTCAAAAGGGCTTGGCACGTTCTCACACCAGAGGGACTAGTCCTCTGTGAACACCCCATTAATCCTTTCAGTAGTTTAGAAATAATTGAACTTAGCACCTAGTAAGGAAAAATAATGAATTACAATAGGAAGCTACAAAATTCCCACTCTTCACTGAATTTGTCTTAGTTACTTCAATTCTTGCTCTGGTACAGATGTATTAGTCATGACTCTTGCCATGGAAATCTTACCTAACCTATCTAAGCCTCAGGTTTGTTATCTGTAAAATGGAAATATTAATACCAGTAGCAATACCCTACAGACATGATGTGAGAATAAAATAAGACAATGTATGCAAAGCACTTTATTAATCTTAAAGTACTATACATCAGCTCTTATTAAAAGATCACAGCTCCACAAAAAAAGACAACCAAAAAAACCCAAATAAACAAACAAAAAAAATAAAACCTTGCCCATGAGGGAACTAATTTTGTTGCCTTCCTATGCCAACCTAACTCATCAAAGTCAGGTTCACAGAGCCTGAGTATCTCACCAGTACTTTCTAATGGATTCCACTTTTTTGTTTATTGTGTAACCGCAGATGTAGGTAATCTCACATTCCTATTTCTCATAGTCCTCTTTCAAAAAATAGAGTTACATCAGAATCAGATGAGGACAACATCCCCCAACCCCTTAACTTGGGCCAGTCTGATCCGTAATTCTAGACAGGTGCGTCTCTCTGGACATAAGTTCAGTTTCTGTGTATGTGTGTATATACTTATATTATAACCAAATACAGACTTTATTATGAAGCCACTCTTAAGTTTGGCAAAAGATCCTGATCATAATATAGGTGTTTCTTGATTTACACAACAGATGGGTCTCCAATGAGTTGTGTATATAACATATTTTTGTAAATTATATTTTACATTCATTTCATTAGGGAAGTTGACTATTGAAAAGACTATGAAGTGAAAAGTCCTTTTTCATAAAGCAAGTCATTATGCACTAATTTATCTTTTACAAGTTTGGATTTTTGTATATCAGTTTTCTTAAAGCAAGAACAAAGCTCAATTTTGACTAAATGTTTCCTATGGTAGATCTGTAGCCAAAGGTATGAAATGACTGCAGTATCTATAGGTAAGACTTAATTACTTCCCACAATGAATGCCTGTTGTCATGTCAACATATTTACAGGGTTAACAAGTCAAAACAACTGAAATGCAAATCTTTCCCCAGGCTTCAGCAGATAATGCAAACAAGCAAAGCCAAGTTTGGTTTTGTTTTTCTTGCTTACTATACCCTTATTGCCCTACAAAACATGGCCCTTAGCTTAATAATTCACTCTAAAGGGCATTTTTATTGTTCAACAAAAATGTTCTTTATTGGCAAGTGTTGTTTTTTTGTTCTAACTAACTGCTGACTCTTTAAGCTCTATTCAGTCTTTGCTTTTTTCTAAGCTAGAAATTAATTGAAGCTGGGATACTAATAATTCAGGAAACTTTATTTTGCAACTTGTGTTATTTTTAAAGTAGTAATTCTAAATACATGATTTCAAAAAAACTTCAGAGACAACAGTAACCAAGTTCATTTGTTCATTCAAAGAAGTTTTACTATTTGCAAAGCATTGGGCTGGAGGCTCTCGGATAGGCAGAAAAACATAAGAAATCATCCATGTGCTTAATGGATTCATAAGCCTTAAGGTTGCTGAGGTTGAAAATTATTGGTTGGGGAAAAGTGATCTCTGCCTTTTGGTTTGTCATACAGAAGAAGAGGCATGAGTAGTCTGTCCATATACCCTCGATTTTAGGAAAACAGATTTCAAAAAGTTCAGAAGATAGGTAGGATTAAAATCCTTCACGGGAAGCTAGCTCATGAAGGATAACAAACTCTTAAGAATGAACTTTTTGAAGACAAGGGAGAAATTTCCAATAAGAAAGAAAGTTGTCTGAAGAGAACGATGAGGATGCATAAGGGGTTCACAAAAAACAAAGTTTTCAAAAAATATGTATAGAAGATAAAAGCAAGGGCAGGTAAGAAAAAGATGAATACTAGATCATGGTACTAAAATAGTATCCATGGTACTATGGTAAAGTAATGGTAAAGCACAGAATAACCTGAGGCTGTCAAGGGAAGCCAAGGTCAACAAAATGGAATTTTTTTACTATATTGGATGAAAAGAGGAAGATCTAAGAAATGACAGAACTTCTGCTTGGGATGGACAGGATAATTTTAACTAACAACAGAGAAAAAGCAGAGCTACTAAATTATTATTTTGTTTTTGCCTTGAGTACCTAGAAGAATGACTTTTTACACTGGAAATGGCAGAGCAGCAATATCCAACAGGGAGCTGGAATCCAAGATCGAGGAGATAGTAAGATAACATCTAGTTGCCCTGACTCAGTTCAGATCATCTGGCCAGAATGAACTACATTCCTTTGCTCCTGAAAGAAGGGGCAGATGAGACTACTTAAGTCACTATCAGTGATATCTCAATAATCATGAAAACAGGAAAGGTGTCACAAGATGGAAGAAGGGCAAACATAGCATCTATTTAAAAAGAAAAAAGCAAGAGATAAGAGCCAACAAACTATATATCAGTAAACCCGACTTCTACTGTTGCTGGACTGGAATAGCTTCATCAAGAGAGGTCACAACAAACTAAAATTTCCTTTCTTTGACAGAGCTACTAACCTAGCAGATTAGAGTCATGGCAAGGAACAGAGCTTTTGACCTGGTAACCATGAATTTGTTTAGAAAATATTTTAAAACTGTATTTCCATATAATTGTTTTCCTCTGTAATTGTTTTTTAAAAAAAATTATGTATTTAAATAAATTATTCTGAGAAGGGGTTCATAGGAACTACCAGAGCGCCAAAAAGGTTCAAGACACAAAAATGGTTAAAAACCCCTGAAATCGATAAAGTTTAACTAGTTTTTGCAAAACATCTGATAAGTCCTATCATATTATTTTTGTGGAGAACATAGAAAATTATGGCTCTGTGGTAACACAATTAAAGGAATTCAGAATTAGTCAAATAGTCAACTTAAAGAGTAGCTACTCATGGCCAAAGATTGCCAGTGTAGTAGGATATTTGTAAAGGGCTTAGCACAATGCATGGCACAGTAGAAACCATATAAATGTTTATTGCCTTTCCTTCCTTTAGCCTTCCCTAGTGCCTCAGATGTCTGTGGTTGGCCCTAAGCAATGATCTGGATAAAAGCATAATCGGTTTTTGATTGATAATTGGTTCACCATCAAATATGATCCACTCCAAATATCTCCAGAACTAGAATATGAACAGAATCCTTTAAGTCACTCTAGAACTAACCTTGACCCTTCTAAGTCACTCCCACAGACTATCATGTGGTAAAGCAACCCAGTCACAATATCAGTGATGCTAGAGCACTGAAATATATTAATGGCATATTTATCATAGAACTCACTCTTTCAAAATATGTGAAACCCTTTTAAAAAAGTTCCACTGATTCAAGAATGTTGCTTCCTAGGAAAGAAGTTGTGTTTTCCCCTCAGTTTTATACAATACAGAGAACAGAACCAGTACAGTATAAAGGAGCACCAAAAAGAACATTGGGATGTGAGTGCAGAAGCCTATGTACTAGTCTTAGCAAACTAGGTAGTTTAATTGTGATGGGTTTGTTGACATAAAGTTTCTCTAGAGTTTATCTAGAAATCTTTCAGGATATCACTTATATTTGTTCACCCTGGTCTCTGCCAATGTGTCCATAAGGGATTGAAGCAGGACTTGACCACAGCAGATCCTTAATCGTTTGCCAGTTTAAAAGATCACTGTTCAAATGTCAACAGAATTGTCTGAAGTCTAAAGGTTCCTTTGCAAATGTTGATCTACAAGGAAGAAAACCTAACAACTCGGAAAGCAAGTACAGCATCAACTATGTATTCACGCCCTGTATCCATTAATCATGTTTGTGTTTAAATTACATGAAAAGTATTTTTCTTAAAAATCCCACACAGCATATACTAACCTGGTTCTGGATGCTTTTCAGCTTCTCCAATTGGCAACATGCTGGTATCTGTTTCCACTGTTGGGGAAACATCATCCTTGTCATAGTTTTCTAAAAACAGAATATGTTTAGTTTTTGTTTTTAATACAATCACGATACATACATTTTTCAACAGCAAAATCAATTCAGAAAACATATATTAAGTAAATATTCTGTACAAATTACTCTGCTAGGTGCTAGGGATACAGAAATGAAAATGGTGGTCTTTTCCCAGCTTACCATCTATTAAAGGATACAACACGCATACATATTACATATGTATACATAATACATACACACATATGAAAATACATGTAACACAAAGAACGATATGGTACAAAGAAGAAAACTTTAAAAAAACCTGTAAGATTCAGCTGGAGAAAGATTATGTAAATTTCCCAAAGAGGAACCTAGTTGTTTCTTCATGGAAGAGGATTTCAATAGACAGAGGGAAAAGAGGTACACATTGTAGACCTGTTGGATGGACTTCATGACTACATGGATGTGAGAGAAGGCAGAATGAGATATCAAAGAAGTGTGTGAGGGGGCATAATATTTAATTTTTTTTAAGACTAAAAAGACAGGTGGTACTCTATTACCTTAGCCTCTGAGGACACAAAGTCATATCTAAAACACAAGGAGGCACTTTTTACTCTAGGACATAAATAAACCTTTAGAAACAGAAGTCATCATTGATCTGTCTTGTATAAAATGCTCTTCTATAGTCAACTACATCACTCTGTTTCAAGGTATTCCTACTTTACCACCTTTTTAAAACTGCATTAATTATGATAGCATATATTTATATAATAATAGATAACATTTATAAAGTACTTCGCTTCCCCCTGATTGCTCACCTGGACTGCACCACTGTCTCCAGAAATTATCATCTTCCTAAAATATCCAGTCACTTCTGAAACACATACCTTCAAAGTACTCCCTACCACTTATACCCCTCCTTCACTCTGACTACAGAGGGTGGAGAATGAACATCAGCAAGTTCCTCCCACATGCTCTATTTAATGCAGGAGCCCAAGACAGATATCTCATAATTTCCCTCCTGGCTGCAGGATTTTGTGCACCTACGCTGTACCCTACCTCCCTTTGCTCTGTTCCCCACCCCCTAACTTTTTCATCTTTTAATGTTATCTTCCCCCATTAGACTGTGAACTCTTTGAGGTTAGGGAATGGATTTTATCTTTCTTTGTATCCTCAGTGCTTAGCACAGTGCTTGGCACCAAGTAGGTGCTAATAAATGCTGGTGCAGTGAATAGAGCACTGGGCTAGGAACCAGGAAGGCTCATCTTCCTGAGTTCAAATCCTCAGATACTTAACTAGCTGTGTGACTCAGGGCAAGTCACTTAACTCTGCTTCAGTGCCTCATCTTTTAAATGAACTGGAGAAGGAAATGGTAAACCACTCCAAGAAAACCCCAAATGGGGTCACAAAGAATTAAGACATGCCTTAAAAATGAGTAAACAACAAAAGACTTCTTTAAGTTGATAAAATTTTCAACATATATGACCTCATTTGGTATTCTAAACAACACTGTGAGGTAGAAGCTATATTATCCCTATTTTACAGATAGGGAAACAGAGGCAGAGGAACATAAAATAACTTTTTCCAAGGTATAGCTATTGTGTCTAAAAGGGATTCAAATACAAATCTTTCTGACTCCAAATCTCCCATTCTAATCCTCATGCCATATTTCCCGTTGCCCAGAGTCACAAAGAAGATATGTCAAAGCTGTAGACTGATCACAGATCTCTCAAATCCATTACTCCACACTGCTTCTCATATCCTTGTTAGCCTATACGGAAAAAGTATACCACTCTTTCAACCTGAAAAGCTTTGTGTTTATAGTGGAACTATTCTCACCCCTAACAGAGATGTGTAACCCTTGCATACCTTCATAGGTGAATTTATGAGCTGTTGCAATCAAAAAATTCATCATTTGGTGGCTAACCTGGTAATATACCTCTCTACAATTAGTTAGGTCAACAGTCTTTAGAAAGCATTTCTGTTACCAGAGGCATTCTAAAAACCTTTCTAGCTCTTACTACCTTTTATCTATCAAGGTTTGTGAGGTTTCAGCTTTGAGAGTCCATGATACTATGCTAAAGAATAAGACTTGAGTGGAAAAATAGAGATCATGGGAATTTAATATTTATTTTGTTTAAGCTGAGTCTTGAAATGCAGTTATAATTAATGTGGGTTTACCTTTGCTAATATTAACATCTGGTGCAGATAAAGTAATGTCCTTTGTAACAGGAATGTCCAAGTCCTCATCAGACCTGGCCTGAGTTTCTGATTTAGTGGTTTTTCTCATCAACGCCAGTCGCACTGTTTGTCCCGTATTTCGTAAAAGCTCTACTGCTTGTTGGTTTGTAAAGCCCTGCAGATCCATGCCATCCACCTTAGAGAAAAGGAGGTCAGATGAAGTATAAACGCACGTCTCTTGATTCAACAAACATGCTGCTAGGCACTATGAAAGATACAGTAACAGACAGGATAGTACTTCTTATGAAGCTAACATTTTAGTGGGGGAGATAACACTTTAGGAAGTCTTAAAAGGCAGAGATTATTTCATTTTTTTTTTTGTTCTGTATTTGAATACTCAGCACTTACCGTAGTTTCTGGCACATAATAAACCCTTAATAAGTGCTTGTTGATTGATTGGTTGACAAGACATAGACAGAAAACAATACAAGGGAGTGTCAGATATTTACTATACAGTGAGAAATAAATTGCTCTAGGAGTTTAGAGGAATGTAAACCCATGCTTATAATTGCTTTTTATCTAAAACTAAGTTTAGAGTGGCTAGAAAAAAAATAAATTCAATTACCTTCCTTTTTTAATCCAAAGCTAATGCCAAAAATATTCCAAAATAAAAAAATGATGAAATAGAGATTATATGTGGTCTATAATCACTATCTCATACTTTTTTATTTAGAAATTATTTTATACATTATAACACTGTGAAAAATGTTTATATCTTTCGCAGTTCTTAAGCCACTATAAATTGTTCAAGTCAAAGACAAAAAAGATATAAACATATGTAGGAAGGGGTTTATGCTCACAAACCTGTGTGACTATAAAGCATAGTCAATGCCATGCATAGACTCATACTGGGATATAGAAACATAAAACACCCACCCATATAATACACATTACTTTTCAGCATTTTAAGTACCCATGATATTGTCAATAAGGGTATTCCCTATATTGGCAGAGAACTACAGTCCTTCTTATCCTTGCCAGATTATCTCTCTGAACTGTTGCGACCAAAAAATTCTCTACTCAGTAGCCATCCTTCTAGAATGAGCCACGTGACATGGTTCTTCCATAGTAAATAGCCTATTGTTGGGCCTATCTACTCCATTGGCACAGACTCTGAAAAGCCAGGGTGACCATCCACACCATAAGATATAGGATCCATAGATATCCCATGCATACATAGATATAAAAAATTCAGAATTTATTCAGCAACTCCTAAGCTTAGTGGACACAAAGATGAAATTATATAGGCCCTTAACTCAAGGAGCTTACATTCTTCTTTTCTTTTCTTTTTCTTTTTTTCACTTTTTAGAGGGCAACTGGGGTTAAGTGACTTGCCCAAAGTCACACGGCTAGTAAGTGTGTCAAGTGTCTGAGGCCAGATTTGAACTCAGGTACTCCTGGTGCTCTATTCACTGTGCCACCTAGGCGCTTACATAAACAAAAAACAGGTATAAAATAAATACAAGGTTATTGGGGGAGACACCAACAACTGAGGGTGGAGGTCAAGAAAATCTTCTAGTTTCCTTTGAAGAAAATTAGAGATTCTCAGGAGTAACAGTGAAGTTGGGAGCACATTCCAAGAATGGAAGACAACCTTTTCAAAGGCATGGAAGTTGTAAGGCAATGTCAAGTTAGACAATCAGTCAATAAATATTTCTTAAGTACTTACTATGAGTCAGACACTATTCTAAGCTCTGGAGATACAAAGAAAGGCAAAAGTCAGTACCTGTCCTCATGGAGCTACCTCTTTAATTAAGAAAGAATAAGCAAACATGTACAAACAATTGATATAGAGGATAAATGGGAAAAAACCAAGAGTGGAAAAGCTTTGAAGGGCAAAGGGTTCCTAAAGAAGGTGGGATTTTAATTGGGATTTGAAGGAAGCCAGGAAAACCAAGAGAAAGAAATGAGGAGGGAGAATACTCTATGCCTGGGGATTAGCTAGTCCAATTTATTCATCTATTCACTATTTTATATACATAACTTGCAAATGTTTGCCAAATATAAAAAGTCACAGTAGAAACAGCACCAGATTTGTAACAAGAGGGTCTGAGTTCAAATCCTGCCTCTGTTACTCACTGCCTATGTAACTCTAGGCAAATCATCAAACCAGTCAGGATCTGAGTGTCCTCATGTGAAAAAAGGAGGTGTCATACTCTATGATATGTAAGGTTCCTCTCAACTCAAGATTCACGATCCAACAATACTTGTCAAGACTCAGGATTTCTTTGAGAAGAACTCTCTCTCCGTCATTGTAGATCACTGTCCATAACTTTACGAACTCCTTAATAAGTGATGGCATGCCATATTTCAGAAACTGGTGACAAACTATCATCCTCCACACTCAATGAGGTCCAGACTACAGACAGAAAATAACTGCTGGTTCCATACACGAAACTCTTGCTGCTTTAGAGGAACTGAGTGGCACAGTCTTTGAGAACCCAAAATAACCTCCACACACCAATGAGGGGATTAGCTTCAAGATTAACATAAGTCCCTTGAAATTATGTTCATAAAAAGGATCTGGCAAACATCCAATCCTAAAGATATGTGTGTGTGTATGTAAGCATGTATGTTTTCACGATTAAACAGAGTTCCTTAAAATACCAAAGAATTTAAGCCGAGGATTTGCTTTTTCATTTTTAGTTCCACAATTCCATGCTTTCTCTCATAGCACAGCTGCATATCAAAATAGACTGTATGCCCACTTATCCATTTAACTTCAATAATATAAATTCATCAAATAGTCTAAGGAAAACAAAATATGTACTTTCTCCTCCATTCTTAGAAACTGTAGCTGATACTTAAAACATATAATCTTCCCTCCTCCTTTTCTTTCCTCCCCTCCATATATGAAGAAGAAAGATTTTTTTTTAAATAGTAACAGGCAGGAAAGTATTTGTAACTATTCAAGGATGAAGCTTCTCCCTGGTGAAGGTCTTTGAAGTAGGTAGGTGGTACAGCAGATAGTGTTGGTCTTAGGGTTAGAAATATCTCAGTTCATGACCTCACACACCTAAAAGCTGTGTGACC
Source organism: Pseudocheirus occidentalis (assembly GCA_028646575.1). Classification (NCBI taxonomy): domain Eukaryota; kingdom Metazoa; phylum Chordata; class Mammalia; order Diprotodontia; family Pseudocheiridae; genus Pseudocheirus; species Pseudocheirus occidentalis. The sequence goes on from JAQQSW010022340.1 coordinate 10,381, forward strand.
CTGGGCAAGTCACCTCATCTCTATTTGCCTCAGTTTCTTCAACTGAAAATAGGGGTAGTTATAGTACCTACTTCTCATTTTTCTTTTTTTTTCCTTT
>JAQQSW010022341.1:0-10477 GCA_028646575.1 Pseudocheirus occidentalis
CTTTCTATACCCTAGTGCCTGTATATCTTATTTCCCAGTTGCATGTAGAAAACAATTTTTTTAAACATTTGTTTTTAAAACTTTGAGTTCCAGATTTTTTTCCCTTCTTCCCTCCTCACCCTCCCCCACTGGGAAGATAAGCACTTCAATAGTTACCCAAATCATTTCCATAATTGTTATATTATGAAAGACCAACTATACTTCCCTCCATCCTATTCTGCCCCCCCCCCACTTATTCTATTTTCTCCATTGACCCTATCCTTTTTCAAAAATGCTTGCTTCTAACTGCCCTCTCCCCTAATCTGCCCTCCCTTCCATCATCCCCCTTCTTATCCCCTACTCCCCTATTTTCCTGTAGGATAAGATACCCAATTGAGTGTGTATGTTATTCCTTCCTCAAGCCAAATTCAATAAGAGTAAGGCTGACCCATTCCCTTTCACCTGCCTGCTCTTCACCTCCATTTTAACAGTTTTCTCTTGCCTCTTTTATACGAGATAATTTACCCTAATCTATCTCTCCTTTTCTTCTTCACCCAATAAACTCCTCTCTCACCTCTTAAAATTTATTTTTTTTAGATATCATACCTTCATATTCAACTCATTCTGTGCCCTCTGTCTTTGTATGCATGAACATACAGATGCCCATACTCACATATTTATTTATATACACATACATCCTCCTATACATACGTATGTATGTATACATATATGCATATGTATTCCCTTCAAACTATCTTCATACTGAGAAAAGTCTTATGAGTTACAATGATCATTTTTCCATGTAGGGATGTAAATAGTTCAACGTTAATAAGTTCCTTATGATTTTTTTTCCTATTTATCTTCTCATGCTTCTCTTGCTTGTTTTATTTAAAATCAAAATTTCTGTTCAGCTCTGATTTTTTCATCAAGAATGCTTGAAAGTCCTCTATTTCATTGAATGACCATATTCTCCCCTGAAGCATTGTACTCATTTTGAGGGGTAGGTAATTCTTGGTTTTAATCCTAGCTCCTTTGACCTCTGGAATATCATATTCTAAGCCCTTTGATCCCTTAATGTAGAAGCTGCTAGGTCTTGTGTTATCCTGATTGTGCTTCCACAATACTCAAATTGTTTCTTCCTCACTGCTTGTGGTATTTTCTCCTTGACCTGGGAATTCTGGCATTTGGCTATAATATTCCTAGAGTTTTCTTTTGGGAATTTTTTTCAAGAGGTGATTGGTGAATTCTTTTGATTTCTATTTTGTCCTCTGGGTCTAGAATATCAGGGCAATTTTGCTTGATAATTTCTTGAAAGATGGTGTCTACATTCTTTTTTTTATGATCATGATTTTCAGGTAGTCCAATAATTTTTAAACTATCTCTCCTGGATCTATTTTCCAGGTCAGTGGTGTTTCCAATGAGATATTTCACATTTCCTTCTATTTTTTCATTTGTTTGGATCTGTTTTATAGTATCTTGATTTCTCATAAAGTCATTAGCTTCCAATTGCTCCAATCCACTTTTGAAGGAGTTATTCTCTTCAGTGAGTTTTTGAAATTCCTTTCCCATCTGACAAATTCAGTTTTTTAAGGCATTCTTCTCCTCATTGTTTTTTTGGGCCTCTTTTGCCATTTGAGTTAGTCTGTTTTTTAAGGTGTTATTTTTTTAACTGTATTCTTGGGTCTTCTTAAGCAGGTTGTTGACTCACTTTTCATGATTTTCTTGCACCATTCTCATTTCTCTTCCCAATTTTTCCTCCACTTCTCTTACTTGATTTTCAAAATCCTTCTTGAGTTCCTCCATGGCCTGTAATCAATTTATATTTTTCTTGGAGGCTTTTGATGCAGGAGTTTTGACTTCTCTGTTTTCTTCCAGCTCCATACCTTGATCATTTTTGTCCCCCAAAAAGGATTCTATGGTCTGTTTGTACTTCCTGTGCTTGCTCATATTGCCAGCCAATTATTTGATGTTTGAGCTCTTTCCCACAGTAGAACTCTGCTTCCAGAATGGAGAGAGCTTTGTCCCAAATGGCTGGGGTTTTTGCAGCTACCAGAGCTATTAGGAGGGAGCTGTCTTTATAGCCCCCACAAGCTCTGGCTCACTGGTCACACACCCCAGGACCATCATACAAGACTGTGATCCAAATCCAAGCAGGTTAAAGCAAGAGTGATTACCCTCTGAATGGTTGCTTGGTTCTCCCTACAATCTGCAGGCCAGGAGCTCCTGAGCTCTTTGGTCACTTCTTGCGCTGGGGGAAGGAGCCAGACCCCACTCTTCCATCCACCCCTGTTCCAACAGAGTTCCATACTGACCTTTTACTTTGACATTTATGGGTTGGGAAGTCTGTAAGCTGCCATGGTTACTGATTATTCACTCTCCTGAAGTCTGCTCTGGCTGCTGCAGGTCAGGGTTGCCCTGGGGCTGGAATCATGTATATCCTGTGGGACCATGCTCAGTTCCCAGTATGATGTGATAGACCTTTCCTGTGGGCCTGCCGGGCTATCTTCAGCATGAGATTTGTTTCTCTCTGTCACTTTGTGGGTTCTATAGCTTTAGAATTCATTTAGTCATTTTTTTTAACAAGTATTGGAATTATTTGGAGCTGGAGCCCACACCAAGTTTGTGCTTCTACTCTGCCATCTTGGCTCTGCCCCCCAGGAAGACTCATCTTCATGAGTTCAAATACAGCCTTATTAGCTGTGTGGTGCTGAGTTAGTTGCTTAACCCTCTTTGCCTCAGTTTTCTCATCTGTAAAAATGAAGTAGAGAAGGAAATAACAAACCACTCCAATATCTTTGCCAAACAAACCCTAAATGGGGTCACAAAGTTGAATATGACTGAAAAATAGATCCTCATATCTGCTTCTGCATTCAATCAAATTCAATGTGTTGTTTTGATTGAATTATGTGAAGAAAATATGGCTTGGTGCAGATATGTAGTAGGAAAAGGGAAGCAAATAAGCAAATAACATCTTAGCATGATTATGAAAATAGCTTTGACCTCTTGGACTCCCTGAAGGGATTTAGAGATGCCAAGGGATTCACAGATCACAATTTGAGAATAACTGTTTTAGCTTCAACACTTTAAGAAATCCACTTTAAGAAATCCAACACAGATAACTCTTCCAATTCTTAATAGTCAGTATTCATGAGTTGTTTTGGCCAAAAAATTAATCTCTGAGTAGCCAACCCTCATAAAGTAGCTAGGCTGAAGCTAGGTCTTGGCAAAGTTAAGAAAATGCTCTTTCTTTGTAGAGGTAAGTGTGTGTGTGTGTGTGTGTGTGTGTGTGTGTGTGTGTGTGTGTGTGTGTTGAGGGTAGATTGGGGGTGTGGAATATTGCATGTATTGTTAGGCATGGTTAAAGGAGTTGGTTGGTTTTGCTGAATTGCTCTTAAGACTTTAAGACTTAAAAGACTTAAAAATTGAAAAAGAAAGTTCCGTTAGGCCTGTCTTCAGAAGACATATGAGTAGTTTGTCTCTGGGTTCACATTCCAAGCTTTGTCAGCTTGGTAGGACTTGATTAGAGCTTTCATTCAACTGGCAAAATCTTGAAAAGTTCAGGCTCTCCTCCCTCATGTTAAATCATGTTAAGATGATTACATATTAACAAACTTCACAGAATATTCTCATGTAGTCCAATGAATGCTTTTTTCTGTTAGTATATATTCATGGAATTTATCCACTAGGTATATCAAAGTGTGCTAGATTTTTTTGGGGGGGTGTGTGGGGTGTCTGTAGGTGAAAGAATATACAGGGCTTTTTCTTCCATAAGTTTACAACCTACAAAGGAGGATAAGGCAGTACAAAGACTTGAAATATATATATAGTGTTTTTTTTTAAAACCACCACATGGCAAAAAATTAGAAATTGAGGAAATGTCCATCAACTGGAGAATGACTGGACAAGTTGTGATATGTGATTGTGATGGAATACTATTTGCTTTAAGAAATGACAAGCAGGATGGTTTCTGAAAAAGCTGGGAAGATTTATATGAACTGATGCAAAGTGAAGTAAGTAGGACCAGGAAAATATCGTACACAGTAACAGCAATATCGTATGATAATCAGCTATGAATAACATTGCTATTCCTGGCAATATAATGATCTAAGATAATTCTGAAGGACTTCTGATGAAAGATGCTCTCCACTTTCAGTGAAAATACTGATGGAGCCTTTCTCATTCAGCCAGCCAAGATGCCAAATGGGAAGAAGGCCAAGGGGAAGAAGATAGCTCCAGCCCCTGCTGTAGTAAAGAAGCAGGAGGCCAAGAAAGTGGTCAGTCCTTTGTTTTAGAAGCGTCCCAAGAACTTTGGCATTGGTCAGGACATCCAGCCCAAAAGGGACCTTACTCGATTTGTCAAATGGCCTTGGTACATCAGATTGCAGTGTCAAAGTTCTATCCTTTATAAGTGTTTGAAGGTTCCGCCAGCAATTAACTAGTTCACCTGGGCTTTGGATCGTCAGACAACTCAACTGCTACTCAACTGCTTAAACTGGCTCACAAGTATAGATGAGAGACGAAGCATGACAAGAAGCAAAGGCTGCTGGCTCGGGCTGAATAAAAGGCTGCAGGGCAAAAGAGACGTCCCCACTAAGAGACCACCTCTCCTCAGAGCAAATGTTAACACTGTTACTAGTAGAAAACAAGAAAGCACAGTTGGTAGTGATTGCACATGATATGGACCCCATTGAGCTAGTGGTCTTCCTACCTGCCTTGTGCCAAAAAATGGGGGGCCCTTATTGTATTATCAAAGGCAAAGCGAGACTCTGTCACTTAGTTCATAGAAAGACCCACACGAGCATTGCCTTCACACAGGTTAACCCTGAAGATAAGGGAGCGCTGGCTAAGCTGGTGGAAGCCATCAAAACCAATTATAACGGCAGATATGATGAGATCCGTCACCACTGGGGTGGCAATGTTCTGGGTCCAAAATCAATGGCTCATAATGCTAAGCAGGAAAAGGCAAAAGCTAAGGAACTTGCAACCAAATTGGGTGAAATGTATATTTAATTTTTCCCTATGTAAAAATAAAAATTTAAACAACAACAACAAAAAATAAAATACTTGATGGAGTCTGAATGCTGATTGAAGCATACTTTAAAATTTTTTTTGGTTTGCATTTTCTTTTGCAACATGGAAATATTTTTCATGACTGCACATGTCTAAGCTATATCAAATTGCTTGTCTTCTCTAGTAGGGGAAGAGGAGGGAAAGAGAATTTAAAACTCAAAATTTCTAAAAACTTAATGTTAAAAATTTTTTACATGTAATGGAGAAAAAGAATTTAAAGATTTTTTTAAAAATCCACCACCATAACTATAGGTGTGTGATAAATGAGAGAATGTCGAGAGGAAGACAATCATGAAGAGCCTTAAATCTCTACTTTATGAGTCTCAGTTGAAGAAAACTGAGAATTTTTGGCCTCATTCCTATTAGGGGAATATTATGGCTAGCTTCAAGTATTTGAAGGGATGTCATGCAAAGGAAGGCTTAGGCTTTGGTCTGATCCCAGAGGAAAAATCAGAAGCACAAAGAGTACAAAGAGGAAATTTAGTTTTGATGTTAGGAATGACTTCCTAATTGGAGCTGTCCCAAAGTAGAATGGTCTACCTCACCAAGGAGTGGATTTTCCCTCCTCAGAGGTCTTTAGGTAGAGACTGGACAACCATCTCTTGGGTATATTATAATGAAGATTCCTTTCATGAATGTTTTGGACTCAGTGGACACTAAAATACCTCTCAACTCCCAAAATCTGTGACTTGGTCACAAGTGAGTCAGGAATTCTGTTGGCAAGTGAACAGGTAAAATGGAGCACTTAGGAGAGGTGAGTACTGCTTATTATTTACAGTAGTGAGTGGTGTGAGGCTATCTGCAAGAGGAATGACTTTCTTCTAAGCAAAGGCTTAAATCCATTTATTAAATATATATATGTATGTGTGTGTGTGTGTATATATATATATATATATATATAATGTATTTTTCTTTTTGGAGGGCAATTGGGGTTGTGACTTGCCCAAAGTCACATGGCTAGTGTCTCAAGTGTCTGAGGTTGGATTTGAACTCAGGTCCTCCTGACTCCAGGACTGGTGCTCTGTTCACTGCACCACCTAGCCACCCCTATTAAATATTATTAAACAGAAAAATCCCAAGCATATGTGATTTTTAGGGACCAGCAAGCCCCCTACCGTGATCTGAGAGCTCTGGGTTTTGATTCCTGCTCTACCTCTGAATGTAACCTTGGAAACACTTTAACCTCCCTTATTCTTTCCCTCAGAAATGGATGAATATGGATTATTGAAACGGCATTTATACAAGATACCTTTAAAATTAAAATTTTAAATTTTAAATTTAAATGAACTTACATACTCTATGTTTCCATTTATTAAACATCTTGCCTATGCCCCAAGATGTGACAGATACAGTGAGGGAAATGGGTAAAGTGTTGTACATGACAAAGTCCCTGCCCTCTGGAAGCCAATCTTCTTGTTGCTTTTTGTCCCTCATATTTATACTAGGAGAGGACCAATGACATCGTGATGCTGGGGTCAAAGTTTGTTCCCCTGCAGCTGGTCAGTCTATGATAGCTCGGTCACAAATAGTGTGTTTGAACGTTTAGGATGGCAACGTCTAGGTTTTTGCACCTCATCTTTCCTTTGTGCCACTGCGATTCTACTTCGCTCACAGAGCACAGGGCCTTCTGTGAAGTGATCACCCTATGCTGGGTGGTCCTGTGCCAGTGTCTCTGATGACTCACCATCAATACTAAAGTTCTTCAGAGAGACCTTGAGAGCCTCCTGTACCGTTTCTTCTGACCAGCCTGCAAGCACTTGTTTGCTTTGTGTGATTTCTCTGTAGTTGGCCAGTGCCAGCCCATTGGCATTGCGCTCTCTGAAGTTTCATACTTGGCAGTTCTGCCATCAAGTCTGATGCTTTAATCTTACCAGGTGACCTTCAGAATCTTCCCAAGACAATTAAAATACAGTGCTACAGTAGTGAAGACATTAGAAGTCATTACATCTTGAACTCTTGGTAAAACACACCTCACAGCTAGGTGATCCAATGATTAGGTGCAGGGCCTGGCAGGAAGACCTGAGTTCAAATTCTGCCCTAGACACTTATCGGCAGTATGATCCTAGGTAGTAATTTAAACCACGCCTGACTCAGTTGCCTCATCTATAAATGAGAAAATGTTCTTAGTAAACCTTAAAGTGCTATATAAAGGCTTGTTCTTGTCATGACTTCTCTCCCTGCTTTGGTTTTTCCATAGATTAATTGAGGGTTCTGGGTTGTAGGATTGCCACATTCCCTTCCCAGCTCTCAGTTTTTAATCCTCCAATCCTTATTCTAAACTACCCGGACCTTAATCTTCTCATCTATAAATGGAGGGGGTTTATGATCTCCAAATTGAACTCAACTCCCCAACTACAGAAAGTAAGCTAGGGCACAGCCTATTGGAAATTGGAGGGGCTGGAGAGCACTCTAACCCTCAGCAATGAAGACAAACCAACAAAAGGGAGAGGAGTGTCTAGTTAGCCACAATATGTAGTCAGGATCCACTAGAGTTCCTTGAGGGCGGGAACTGTTTTTGCCTTCCTTCAAAGCTTATCATAGCTCCCAGCAGGCGCTTAATGCATTCAGTTTTGACTAGAAAATTGGGAGCTAAAGGAAATGACCCCCTTTACTCTCTTTCTCTCTCTCTTTCTCTCTCTCTCTCTCTCTCTCTTTCTCTCTTTCTCTTTCTCCCTTTCTCTCTCTTTCTCCCTCTCTCTCTCTCCCCTCCCTCCAGCAGTGGCCTTGAGAAGTTCTGAGATCTCCATTCCCAAGAGCTAATCACTACCCCCTCCTCCACCCCACCCCCACTTCAGGCAAACACATTTGTATTAAGCTGAAGTGAGGACATACTTCCCTCCTTGTCCCAGCTGCTGCTAGTGCCAGGTACCTCAGATGCAAACACTGTCAACTATAGCTCTAACTACATCTACTTTTGTGCCATGCACAGTCCTGGGTACAAAGTAGGAACAGAAATTACTTGGGAAGGTCAAGGCTCAGAAAGAGGCCTTACATTCTTTGGGTTGAGGTACTACTAGGGTGTTGAAAAGGAAATGTCTGAGGAAGTGGCTAGGTGGCTAGGTGGCTAGGTGGCTCAGTGATTAGAGCACTGGCCCTGAAGCCAGGAGGACCTGAGTTCAAATCCAGTCTCAGACACTTAGCACTTACTAGCCGTGCAACCTTGGGCAAGCCACTTAACCCTAACTACCCTACAGAAAAAAGAAAGCGGAGGAATGTCTAAACCAAAGGGAAGAACTTCAGTAGTTACAAAAGACAAATTCTTTAGGTAAAGCTAATTTATGATCACACCATGCAACCCTCTTCCCCCTTCCCCCATAGCATATTTATTATTCTCATTCCCCACCACCTCTTGAATGAAACTGCCTTCTTCAAGGTTATGGTCCTCAGCTTTTTTTGGTCACCCCTCCCACCTGTTTGACTATTCTTTCTCGGCCCCCTTCACTGGTTCATCTCCATCCTCCCACTCTCAGGGCTCAGCCACTTACTAGCTGTGTGACCTTGAACAAGTCACTTGACTCCTGCCTCAGTTTCCTCATCTGTAAAATAGGGGCAATAATAGCAGCTACCTCTCAGATGTAGCTGCCAGGGGACAGGTAGGTGGTGTGATAGATAGAGTGCTGGGAAGACTCAGCTTTGTGAGTTCAGAACTGGCCTCAAACACTAGTTGTTGACTCTGGGCAAGTCACTTAACCCTGTTTGCCTCAGTTTCCTCATCTGTTATATGTAATAGAGAGGAAATGACAAAACTACTCCAATATCTTTGCCAAGAAAACCTCAAATGGGGTCTCAGAGTCAGACATGACTGACAACAAAAACAATTTTTTTAATGTATTTATTTTATTTATTTATAGTTTATTCCCATCTCACCCTCCCCCCACTTCAGTGATATCCAAGGCTCTAATTAAGCTTTTTTCTTCTCTCCTCTCTCTTTACCACCTTATTTCTATGGATTTAATTGTCTTCTCTATTCATATGACTCCCAAATTTATATGACTAGCTCTGTTGTCTTCACTGATTTCCTGTCCTCATCTCCAGAAGCCTTCGGGACATTTCTACCTGGATATTTGTCCAATTCCCAAAATTAATATGTCCCCCCCCCAAAAAAAAAGCCCAATCCCAAATAAAACCAACCAACCAACCAAAAAATAACCCCCTACTCTCCTTTTCAAGTTTCTTGTTCTTCTTTAAGGCACCTAGGCTGGAAACCCTGGCATTACATTGGTCTTTTCATTCTCTCTCCCTCCACCCCCCCCATTAGTTCTCTACCTATACAACATTTCTTTCACTCCGTTCTTTCTCTTCCTTCACAGTGCTACCACCCTAGTGCACACCCTCATTACCTCCTTCTTGTAAGATTGTAATAAGCCACCTAATTTCCTGCATCCAACGTCTCTTCTCACACAGCTGCCACAATGATCTTCCTAGTGCACAAGTCTGACCAAGAACACTCCTCTTCTCAAAAACCTTCAATAGCTCCTCATTGCCTTTGGGATAAGACAGAAATTCCTTAGACTGGTATTTAAGACACTTCACAATACGGTTTTATTCTATCTTTTCCAGTCTTGTCCCAAATCACTGCCCATTAGTACCTAACCTTCTAAAACAGGACTATTGCCTGGAGGTAGCTAGGCGGTGCAGCGGCTGGAATCCCGGCCTCACCTGAGTTCAAATCCCAGTTTCAGACACTCATTAGCTTAGCTGTGTGATCATGGATAAGTTATTTAACCTCTGACTCCCACCAGGATCAGATGAGGTGTCTTTGAAGATCATGGTGTTCAACAGATGCCTGTTTTCTTCCTTCTTCTGCAGAAATCAATAAATTCTTGTTTCCTTCTTTCTGCCTGCTTTCTTCCTTTGCAAAACTTAAAGAGCTACATAAATGATGGCTATCATGAGTGGTATTGAAGAGGGTACCCAAAGAAGGGTACCTGTATCAACCTGCTGGGTCCTGCAGAAAGAATTCCACTCAAGTCTTCTCAGCCAAAGAAAAAGTAAAGTTTATTGAAAGTTCAAGTTTGCCATATGGGGTAGACTCTTAAGGAGCCAGTCTATGCTAGGTAGTTCTATGGAGCTTTCACACAACGCAAGTCTGTGTCAAGCTATCCTATGGCGCTCTCATGAAGATGGAGGGAAGATGGGGTCTTATATACAGAGGAATCTAGGGGTGGTTCAGGGGAGAAGCCTGGGGAGGGTCTTCAGGAGGAGCTAAGGAGGTCAGACTCCAGTAATGAGTTTGGGGAGGGACTTCAGGTGGAGTTAATAAGGTCAATGCAAGAGTGGATTGATATTTTGATAGGCTCCAGGGTGGGAAGCAGATGGACAATGGAGGGCCAGGCTAGTAACAGGTTTGGGCCCAGACACAGTGAAATCCTTATGGCCTCTGCAAATGCCTCCTGAAGATTCAATCAGACTTCAAGAGGTTTCCCAG